>JBBPCW010132325.1:0-15000 GCA_037974425.1 Phenacogrammus interruptus
TCTCTCTCTCTCTCTCTCTCTCTCTCTCTCTCTCTCTCTCTCTCTCTCTCTCTCTCTCTCTCTCTCTCTCTCATCATGTGCTGTATGTAAAGTTGTGAATCTTTTAGAAAGATCTGAAAATCTGACTTCATTTCACAGCAGTGTTAGGGTTTCCTTGATAGTACTTGTCAGAGCATTTTAAAGAGTATTGAAAAACTCATATATAACTTTGAACTTGCTATAACTTCATAATGATCATATCTTATGATTTCTAAATATTTTGCTTTTACACCACCTGTAATATTTAATATACTGCAGTCTCTGAAGTAATCCCAATGGTCTGTCTTGACAGGAAATATAGTTTCTTGGAATGCAGTGGTCTTGGCATTGCTTATTCTGTAACTGTTATTATTCTACAAAAGCAATTCCAGTCTCACCAGCAGACTAATTGAACAATTTGTCTGTGAAACCCAGATAAACTGATAGTGTTTTGAAGTTCCATTTGGATAATTCTCATTTTTATTCCCTGCATGCTTAATTTGTGATCGTGTTACGTCCCCTGTCTGTTTTTGACTTTTTGAAGATGAAAAGAACAGTGACAAAACCACAGCCAGGCTTTATCAGAGTCTCACAAAATACGCTTCATCAAGTCTCTGTAATTGAATTTCCACCCACTAACAGAATTCTATCCCTTTGTCTGTGAATGTGTGGGTACAGTCCACACTTGCAGACTGCAAACCCAATCTAGGTCTTCGTTATCACATTCTAAGACCCTGTGGCCGTGAATGACAGAAGGACTAGTGAGTCAAGCCTGTGTGTTTTTGTGTCTTTGCCAAGAGTCTGCGTCCTTTGTTGTCATTACTATAATGTGTCCCGATGCCTTGCTGGCGTAACAATAAAATGAGGTGACGCAGGAAGACTGCTGTTTCTGTGTGTGTGTGTGTGTGTGTCTGGAGGGGGCAGTGGGTTCATACTGAGATTGCTGTAAAGAAATTGGGAAGATGACTCAAAGCGCTCTGGGTTGGAGAGCTGAGTATGCATCACTTTTGCATGGCACATAGATCATCATTATATTTCCGATCTATGAAAAACATTTACGTGGGTGAATTCGTCTGTTTGCATTGTCTTATGTCAAAGATGACACCTGCATAATCAAACTCGCACTTTCTACACTCAATCTAATATGCTGTGAAGTGAAAACACATGGTTTTTATGCATAAAGCGTGATATACGCCACCCATGATGAAGTAAGCATTAACGTCAATGCCCCTCTGTCCTGGCTGACTTCGAAACTCTTCTGGACCTTCTGCTGGGGCTTTGTGGTCCTCCATGCCAGATATAAATGGCATATGCTCTTAATGAGAGTGAGTCACATGCTTGTGTGCACATTTTTCTCCAAATTTGCCAAAACCCTTCTGTTAAACCCATTAGCAACAGATTTCCACCATTCTGACCCAGATTTCGTATTGCTCAATTCAACGTGCGACACACACCACATCTCTGGAGACAGTTGTGTAATAAAAGAAAAGGGAAACGTGCCAGGAGAAGGCTAGGATCTCCTTCTTCTTCCTCTCAGTTTGAAAACTCATTTGCAAATCACTCACAAAGCTGCTTTCTTCAACCATTTGTTCACATTAACTACAGTAAGCTTTTAACATGTTTTTATATAAGGATAGATATCTGGGGGTTCCTGTATTAGATTATCACTGGAAGCTGTCAATCCCTAGTGATTTCCATGTGTGGGACTCCAATAACAGTGGATAAGTTGTCCCCAGTTCTCTTCCCATCTTTCAACACAATGCTAGGCAGCGCAGGAATCTGTTAGCTGAAGTAACAAACTTGGTAATTAGCATTCTCCTCCAAGACTGTTGCGCTATCTGATGCTAAATTAATGAGTTGTTTACATATCAGATGCTTTTTTCCATTCTTTTTCCATTCCCTACCTACAGGGGGCAGTCTCCCTGAAGCAACTTGTGGTTAAGGGTCTTGCTCAGGAATCCATTAGTGGTGTTCTGAAGGTAGGATTCGAACCAATGACCTCTTGGTCTAGAGGTAAATATCCTACCCACTACGCCGCCACCACCCCTGTGTGTGGTTTTCAGACTCAAATAGCGTATGTAAGATTTTGTGTAAAAAAACAAACAAATAAAAACAATAACAAAACATACTTATCTAGTCTATACGTCTTGAATACTTTATAGAGAAGGTTTAATGTCTAAAATTCATCAACAACATGCAATTCCCAAGGGAGCACATCTAATTGGAGCTCATTGCCTGTTATTGACGTCAACGCTGATTGTAAATTGGAATTAACATTTAGGCAAGATGCGATTTCCAGATACGGTTTGTCTTCTGCTTCGAGGAAAGTCACACTCATTTGGTTTCACAGTGTCTTTGAAGCAGAATTAATATTATCAGTCAGGCCAGAAGACTTCAGTTCAAGTGCTGGAAGGTGCTGGAGCTGGCTCACGGTTGGAATTTAACAATAGGCCAGATTAGGGTTAAAGAGAGAAGCATGTTTTCTCGCTTTTGGGATTTTTTTAAAAGCCATTTTCGTTTGTGTGGCAAGTATGTCATAACACTCACAACCTCCCATTGTACCATAGTACTAAAAACCACAGCTTATGCAATAAGTCATGTGATGCCATGGCTGTCATCTTCATTAATGATATTTGAAAGTACGTATCATGAATGTAATATGAATGGCTCTAGGAAGAATTCTGTGGAACATCTACTCTTTAAAGTTTATTCATGCTCATCTCCTCCATCTGAAGGTTCTTTAGGGAACCAAAAGTGATTAGTCTAAATACCATATAAGACTTTCAATAGTTGTTATGGTTTCAAAATAGTTCTTCCCATAGAATTTTTGCAAGTCCAATCCTATTAATCCCAGAACAGGCAGCAAAAAGTGCATCATGTTGGTCAACAAACACTTTCCTTTTCATTATGTATTGATCTTAAAGAGAGAAAGTAGAAGAAACTCTAGTGAATACATTTCCAGTTACTGTAAATATGCCTTACTAAATTGTTAGACCAACTTCCGGTTCTATTTTGTCAAATGGTACTTACTGTAATGGGGCACTGTTCAGCCATGTAAATCTATTACTGGTCAAAGTCTTTAGACACAAGTCCATTCATGAAGCAAGGACTGTAGCTGAGGGAGAACGGTAAAACGAGTGTGGAAAGTGAACATGATGACCTTCCATAAACATAGAGAGAAATGACTACACTCATGCTTCTCACAGCAACATTTCTGGGAAGAATTTGCTGTCTTTAATTTGTATCTCTGAAAAGGGGGTTGGGAAGAGAGAAATGAAAGGGATCCCATGGCTGGAAGGAATATTGCCTCTTCTGGGCCTCTTTTACAACTGTATTCTGCACCTACCTTTACCTTTTCTTTCGTGTGTCTGTATTTGTTTCCAGCTGTATCTACATTGTGCATCCAATGTGCCTCTTTGCCATCTCCCCACTGCAAGTAAATAGTTAACAAATAAATAAAGCACTGGGAAGTCTGTAAGTATACACACATTCATATAAATGCATTTATTGTTATGTAAAAAGATGTTTTTGTTGTAATAGATACAGTTGTACTCTCTCATGCCCAATAATTCAGATTTTAATAATCATATTTAGACTAATAATATCCATTGAAACATGGGGTAACAGTATTTGTGGAGCTGTTAGCTGTTATTTAATCCAGTCTCCTCTTGGACTGGCAGGTCTTTTAGTGCTAAGACCTCTGAATTCTTCAACTACTTGCTCCAATGCATTCATGACTTCAATTTTCAAAACGGAATTGAAATCTTTTTTATTAACCTTGTGCTTTTCCTCCGTCTCTTGCTCATAGCAGTTGTTGTGTACATCAGTTCCCTCTGATTCATATATGTTCATTATTACCTTGGCAGAAAGTAAAGAACACTTTCTAGTATCAAAATGAATACAAGTACGTATAGATACAGTAAAATGTGAAAAGAGTCTCAATGTTATTAGAGAGAAGGGCACACTCATTCATTTTGGATTTATTGCTGTTATTTTACAGTGTGGCTGATTCTTTTCTATAAGAAATCTGTAACAAAGAAAGCCCAGTAGATTCTGGGACTTTTTTGTACATGTATAATAGGATCAGGAACGTTTTCAACTATCAAACTGCTTCCACAGGCACAGAGGATCATATAATGTGAATTTTAAAATGTCATGTTTAGATTACAGCATGCAGACCCATGGGGGTTGGTGATTTATGCCCATTCACTGACCCTGCTGGTCCCTCTCTGGTGAGCATGCGTGGGCCCGTGGTGATGGACATGGTGTTGCCCATCGTCTGAGTAGCCTTGGGGATTAATTGGAAAGTTGTCTTAGTTAGAGCTCTAAGTGTCAGGGGGCTGCCTGCGAGCTATATCATTATTTCCGAAATTAAATGACAAAATCTATTTCCTGACCTTTTCAAAGCTTGCGCATTGTTGGTAGGCGTGTGGTGTCTGAGAGGGGTCACCATGGTTTAAATTAGGGATAATGAGGAGATCAGGGCACTTCACATAACAGCAAGTGCTATAATGTTAGATTTTCAGAGATTAATGTGCAGGCCCATGTTGAGTAGGCTGGTGTCTGGTGGGTGTCATGAGACGGTCTGGTTTTTACAATTACATACCACACATTCTTTCCTAGTCACTCATCTGTGCTGAGTTCTACCAGCACTTCAGCCATTGGGCATAAAATTGGTTAGCAGG
Source organism: Phenacogrammus interruptus (assembly GCA_037974425.1). NCBI lineage: Eukaryota > Metazoa > Chordata > Actinopteri > Characiformes > Alestidae > Phenacogrammus > Phenacogrammus interruptus. The sequence continues at coordinate 4,704 of JBBPCW010132325.1, forward strand.
CCTCTTATGATAGCCACATTTTTATTATAAATAATAACAATAAGAAACTTTCAGAACTCCTCTGGGAAAAAACTAAATCAGAGGGAGTAATATTTGAACTCTATAAAGTGGATCAAAAGTAAAATGAGAGCAAATCCATTATGTTGAGACAACAGAAATACATAGAAGTACATTAACTAGGGAATTATCTAAAACATATCACTGTCAGGCCAAAATGTATCTCCAAAATGGTAAGGTGTACATGTACATTAAATGTACGTTAAAGTAACAATTATAAGTAACAGTTTTCTTTCATTCTTTCATTGATGAATGTTCACAAATACTTTGATATAAAAATATTCATTTGAATGAATTATATCTGATCACATGTCTGTTTAGTTGCCTGAACATTTTTCACACACATCACATAATGAGGTCAGGGTTATGAAGCTCTCTTGTTAGGGCCTCGCCCTTTGTCAAGCCTAACAGCCTAAAAAAGCTGTGAGAGCTAGAGAGAGAAACACTTCCTTTACCAATCAAAAGTCATAAAAGACAAACGGAAAAGAACACCCAAATGGCGTCAGCCTTCCTTGTTCCCAACTAATCCCAGTGTGCACTATATACATGAGTTGGAAATGTAAATTAACAGCCAGTCAAACAACGTAATCCAAAGGGGCTGGAAAATCGTTGTTGGCAAACGGGCTAAAGGTTAGACACACTAATAGCAAACAGTAGAGAATCAAAGTACAAAAACACATGCAGACAAAAAATGAGACAGCAGACTACAGGACTGGGCAGAATAATATGATGATACACCTGAAACATAGACAGACAGAAAACTACAGACATGAAACAGAATATCTTACAGAGACACTTACAGAGTGTATCATTCAACATTTATACTCAACTTCAAAAGCACAACCTGTGGGAGGTTACATGAGTGAAACTAGTCTACATGTTTTCTGATTTATGTAAAAATAATATAGTTTATATCAATTTAACTGTTGCCATGTGGCAACTGCATGCACACAGTGGAAAATAAAATGCTATAGAATGCAATGGGCACTGTCAGTAGAATTACTTCCTCTATTTCTAAAGCATTTGTGCATGTTTTTCTATTGTCTAGCAGCTTGTAGCCTAGTGGTTACGGCATTCGCTCTGCGATCGCGAAGTCGTGGGGTCCATTCCCAAGGCCACTAGGCACCTCTGAGGTACCCTGAGCATGGTACTGTCCCCGGAGACTGTGTCCCTGGCTTCTCTTGGTGAATGGGTTTAAATGCAGAGGTTGAATTTCGTGCTGTGGTGTGTTAACATATGGCAGAATAGTCACTTTCACTTCTTTATTGCAGCTGGTGGCATTGTGGTTAGGGGGTTCACCTTTAGATCAGGTCATGTCCCTAGTGACACTACTGAGGTACCCTTAAGCAAAGTACTGTCTCCACACACTGCTCCCCTCATTGGTGAATAGGTAAAATGCAGAGAAATAATTTCACGTTGTTCACATTGTATGCTGTGGTGTGTTCACACGTGTCTATAAGGAGCCACTTTCATGCCTGGCTGATGTCCCACGACGGTCAACTGATTTACTCCTATTGTGTACATTGTGGATTGCAGTTCAATTATTGCATGCTGGTTCCATATGGCAACAAAATTCAAACTACCCCCAATAAAAATCTGATTTGCCAATAAAAAAAATATTATTTATACAGGTTCCCACAGCTGAAAATCCTTTTTAAGAGTGTATTTCATAGTTTGTGCCATAAACATTGCTTGACACAGCTTCCTTAGTCGGTTTGGAATATGTTTGTTAATCCAGAGCGAATAAGTGCTGCTGAAGCTGAGAGTGCATTTGCAACCTCTCTTAATGCAGAGCCAATACTCGCTTGTTGCCGGCCATGAATCTTCTTTGTCCTCAGTGTGCTGTGAAGGCTTCCCTCGGCTGTGATTTTCACTGAAAATAATCAGGCCCTGACAAGGTTCAGGTAGGCTTGATGTAGGAGTGATCACTCTTATACAGTCCCACGTCTTCAAAGGTTAGGTTAAGAAAATAACCCAACTGCTTTTCGTCTAACATACAGTAGACTACTGAGGTCTAGGATCAGCACGGGAGAGGGCCTTAAATATTTCAGCAGTGCAGCACATGCACATTCCCTTGGGTGCATGACATACTTACTGAATGATGTCATGTCTTTAACCTGGTGCTGATTATTGAGAAGCAATGTCATTTGTCAGATGAGGAATTAAGGGATCTGCTTTGCATTCTGGATCATTTAGGATTCTCTCTCTCTCTCTAGTTCAGTTAGTGACTACAAATGACATTATTTGCAGAGTAATTATCTCAAACACATAAACGGAAGGGCAAACTCATTCATTTATCTCTCTGTTTCCTCTCACCTCTCTCTCTCTCATTTCTTGTCTTTAAATGTAGTCTTAGAGTTGTAGTCTTATAAAGCCTTTCTTGAGTCTTTGAAATCCACTGAATCACTCTTAACAAAGTATGTAGATTAAAGGTGAATCACTCCGTTCAGGGGTTTCCAAGGATGCCGCCTGCTATGAGTGTTTAGTTTTGGCAGGGGGAAGAAGGTGTTGGCATTTGTACGGAGTTAGGCTAACTTTAATATGCAGCATTCTCATTTTCAGGCTGGGTGAGATTTAAATGTTTCTACAATGAGGCAAGGTGAACCCAGGCAATTAGCCAAATTTAGCGTAAATATATCAAACATTCTAACACTGCAGAAAAGGCCAGCTGGACCAGGGTATTTCACAAATACATTTGTGTGATTTCTGAGTCAAGCAAATCAGTCATCTTAAAGCACTTTATCCTTAACGCTACCCACCTACAGCACAGTTGAAATATTGCTGAACAAGGCTTCAGTGTATAGCATAATAAAAGTAAAACCCACCTCTGCAGAGTGGTGACTCATCTGACATACTGCCATCCTACACACTGTCAACATGCAGGCTAGGAAGGTGGAGCTGTGCCGTGAGGATTCACCCGCAATTTATAACATGCATGAGTAGTCTCATTGTCGTAGGGCAGGCTAGGGCAAAGCGAGAGAATGAGAGAGAGAGAGAAACAGAGAGAGAGAGAGGGAAATGGCTGAGGGGGAGAGAGGAAACATCCAGCATATGCTGAGAATGACTTCAGCATCAAACCAGCAATTTTATTTTTTTCTCTAATGGTTCATAGAGCAGGTGTGTTTTTAAATGGTGCCAAAAAAAAGAAAAAAGAAACTAGGCCGTGATCTGACAGTAATGATATTTATATCATATAAACTATACAACACATCATTACTTTCAGAGGTTTTGCATCTAAAATATTCTTAACTTTCAATATATTTTAGTTCTTTTATTATTAGCTTAATTATTTTTTAATTATAAGTCCATTTCTGTTGGTCCAGTCGTTATAAAAATATTATTTTTTAAATTAAGTGGAATTGTTCTGACAGTGGTATTGCTGTACTGTGCAAAGAAAAGTTTGTGTTTGTTTATATAGGCAGTACTATCTACAGAATACAGGTTGGTTTGCTAATGGTAGGGGCGCAACTACTCACTTTTTGGGGGTATGCAACGCCACAACCCACCACCCCACCCTATCGCGGAAGCACCGCTGGTCAACAGTGGCCGGTGGCCAGTGGCCAGGCCCTACATTTCTTAAACATTTTAAACAGCATATTTACCGCGTATACTGCATACCCCATTTTTGCGCCACTGGTTAATGGCATGGATTTATTTACTTCCATCAGCAGTAGCACCTCATCTCTTTTAATGAAGTAAACCCTGTAAACACTAGTCTTTCTTGAAGGCCACTGCCCTGTGACAATGAGACAGGTATATTTTCAAATGAATTGCTTATTTCTTTATTCATCTAATGCGCATTTTCAGTTAGTAAAGGCTCTGATAAATAAATTTACATCATTTTTATTGCTTTAAATAGCCACACACACTCCGAAAAGTGTAGAACATAATTACTTCAATCCCATTTCTAGTGAATTCCTGTCCAGGCCCTATCCTGGCTTTGTTGTCCTCACTGCTGCTGGGAGAGTATCTAACGTCATCAGTAGTGTAACTCTGCCAGACAGGAAAGAGTGAGTACCCAATTTGCCGTATCAACAACTGGTTACTCCCTCCTTTTTAATAATTCATACATGCATATCTTTCTTTCAGTTTTCTGTATATTTCTCAGAAATCTTTTCGATTTTGGGAGGCAGAGAGCGGGGAAAGAACACGCCCTTTGCTCTTTGATCTCGGTCTCCACAGTTCTGTTTCTATGGCAATGGAATGTTAAGGGCTTGTCCTGATTGTATCCCACTGGGTAACATCCTACAGGCTCTGATCTGTTCAGGAGACACACTGTGTTCTAGATGACTGTAGATGAGATGAGCTGTCTTGCACATGCTATGCATTTGAATGCTGAGTGTGTGCTTTGGCACCAGAACCTCTGTTGGCCCGCCAGACTGGTTAAGGCTGATAAACATTTAGGCGGCTGAATTTTTACAGCTGCACCTGTGAGCACATGCCCATACGCTGTTGTAATGTCTTTACTGTATATTAGCTCTACTGGCCTTCTGTGTCAGGTTTTTTACTTTAGATCAGCTCCTTTCAATTTCTGTGTTGAGTTAATGGTAGTCTTTACAGTATCTTAGGTTCACTGACTTTCTATGTTGACTTTTGTCTTTCATTGTTTTCCAGAAAAATGGTATCTATTGTAAAGATAATCAGCATGAGTTTTAAAAAATAAGTATTTTGGGAGTGTTTCTATGAATTCAGTTATAATTAAACTGTCACACAATATTAAGGATGGGTGTTGTGCTTGAATGATGTAGAAGAAAAAGAAAATAGCAACATAATAGCTGTTAAGGGTAGACACCTGGGGTCATTCAATATTACAACCTTCATGCCTTGGAACTTTATCTGAGGTACTAAAATGATTTAATGCAATATTATACAACAATTAGCTGCAGCATCACAATCTGATTGCTATAGAAGTGTTCTACCCCCTTTTTAACATTACATTTTACTTTCTTGGCCTTTTGGTTAGATTATGGGTGTGACAACAACTTACATTGACCCAAAGTAAACTTACTGGTCGGCAGTCAACGATCAAATGAGCAAACAAATAGAAAACACACGGAACTGTGAAATGGTTTCACAGATGGTAATAATTTTACAGAATTGTAACAAAACCACATTCTGACAAGTCTCGTAAAAACAGAAAAAGATTAACTGAATTTGACATTGCTACAATGGCTAAATCTGTAACACAAAATTCTCTAATTCTTTACCAGTATTAGAGCATTAGCTCATGCAGCTGTTGGTCTAGTGGTTAGTGTCCTGCCCCTGTGATGGGAAGGTTGTGGGTTTGACTTCCAGGACCACCAGTGGCACCCTTGAGTGAGGTACTGTCCCCATACACTACTCCCTGGGCTGCCCAATACTGAATGGGTTAAATACAGAGAGTGTGCTGTGGTGTGTCAATGCTTGACAAATAGACACTTTACACATTAGGACAATATTTTCTTTTTTTTGAACAACGGTTGTATAAAGCAGTAGAGCCTGACAGGAGTAGGTTAATGTGAACATCATGGAAGAACTGATAGAATGATCATCATAACATGGAGGAGGTAGGATAATGCGAATGGCTCACATAAATAAACATTTTCCAAAGAACCACTGAAATGTTTTTAGTTGGTTTAAAGTTTAAACCATTGTCTTTCCTGAAACACCCTCTAAGAATTATTTAAGGATGTAGAGGGGCTTGTCATTTACGCACATGGGGCTGCTGTTAGTAAATAGCAGAAATGAAAAATGTTTTCTTTTGTCTTAAAGCCATGGATGCTCACAGATTGCACTCAAGGGTGTTTATGTCTCTTAGAGACATGACCTGACTCTGCCAGGGGGTACCTCTCCACAAACAGGGCAGGGGATGACATCATCACGGTGAGATCATGTGCATGATGCAATGTTACACTTCAACACTATGCTGTACTCTCTGATGATTCAAAGATTCAAAATCAGTCCAACTCCTCCTATAGCATAGCATAATGTGAAAAAGAATGTACTGTATACACTATATTTCCTGAAGATCAGGATATTTAATTCATTTATTATTTATGTTTGTTTATTTTTACAGTTTTTTGAATGTAAAGCACACAGAATCAAATATTAATACGATACTTAAAGATTAGAATACCAGATTAATACTATAATTACATGCACAATAGTCATCATCATAATAATACTCCTCCCCCACACACACACACACACCATTACATACACACAGCTGCAGTGCCGTTTTATTTAAAGTGTGGATGGGAAAAACTGTCAGCGATCTTGAGACAGTTTTGTGGTCGTTTACAAAGCTGGTGAGCAGGCGGGTTGTTGGTTTCTCAGCTGGATTGTGAAGGAAAGCGTGGTGCTGTGATCAGTGTTGCATTATGGACGATGACGGAATCATTAAAGCCCCGCCCACCGACCGGGGAGCCTGTAGCTGAAGCTCCGCCCATTGCACAGCGAGGCTGTCGTCGGAAGCCCCGCCCACGGTACTGAAAGGCTGAAGCTCCGCCCCCCCAGTGCTGAGCGTTGGGAGTTTCAGCCCACAGGCGCTCCGGACTAACAGGAGGTACGTCGAGATAGGAGGCTGAGGGAAGGGGAAATGTCATTTTCTGCTAAAAATGAGTCCTCAGTCTCTCCACTTATCCTCACGGAATTAACGACTGTTCCCTGAGAAGAAACAGGCTCCGTCGTTCTGTCCGAACAAGTAGGGAGGACTCTTCTAACTTGAAGTCTTGCGGAACAAAGCGGTAGGTGGGTACAGATTCGGCACTCTTCATTCAGGAGGGCTTAGAAACTGTTTCTCAGTCTGTTACCTTAAGTTTCCTCCTTTACTATATTTGTTTTGTACTCTTAAATGAAATTGTGCTCCTTCTTTAGGTGCTGTGAGTCGTTTTCTGCAACTGTCACATAAAATCTGCAGGCACTTTACTGCCTTTAAGTCACTCTGTAGGACTTTTTGTGTCCCTTTTCATTCTCTGCCCTGTGTTGGGTGACTTTCCCACTGTCCTTTCAGGTGGAAGTGCTGGGGAGAGTCTGGAGAGTCAGGCTTTCCTGCTCCATGAGGCAAATAAGTTTTTTTGTGACTGATGAGTCACCCCATCCACTTGGAGCAGCAGTTTCCCCTGCAGCATTTAATCAGAGGGCCTATATGTTGGAAAGATCATATCACTGCATATCACTAATAACCTGATCTCATCTCAGTGGATCTTAAATGCTGTCTTATGTCACTACTGAAACCCTGTTTCAACAAAGAGTTATTCTTACATTAGGGCTGCCCTGATACATTAACCTGATACCCAGTATCAATCTGATGCTCTGTTACAGCTTTTACATATTATTTACTTATTATTTTACATATTATAGCTTTTACATATCTATCTATAGTAGCAAAGTTACATTATAAACACACAAACACTACAGGCTGTTGTACTGTAGTAGAGATGGTCTATTTTTTTTTTTTTTTTTAGTTTTTTTAAACCGTATATTAGCAATGCAAGTTTATAAAATTGCACTATTCCATTTTTATTTGTCTATGTTTATAATTATTGTTACTAAGCAACAGTATAGGATGCAGATTGGTCACATCTGACTAATATCTGATCTGTTTAAGGTTTGTAATGGTAGTAATGCTGACCCAGTGTATCATTTTGGTGCATCACTAATGCAAATTAAAACCTTTTTTTAAATTGTATTGTTCACCATAATCTAGCTTGGGACATCTCATATGCCTGGTTCCCATTCATAAAACCATGAAGCATCAAATACTATGTTCTGTGTAAAACAGAACATCACACTTGTTTTGATGTGACATGCATGAATATTGACTTGGAGTATGTTTTTGTGCTGAAAAGGGCCTTCCTGTTTAAAAGCTCTAATGGAGTTTATGGCCACTGGCTTGCCCTTCTTAATAATCATTTTCTGATCTGTGTTTTATATCACACACAGTTACACATTCATCTCTATGACCGGTCACTGTGCTCCAGATCGAGCCTGACAGATGGAGCGGGAAGAGCTGTCGTGTTTTATTCTTAAGTAAATGAGGAGGTTGGCTGTAATTACGTGTTCAGTGTGGATTGCATTTCACTACAGTATTTCTTCACATGCCATTGTTTAACTTGAAAAGAGCGCATTGTACTAAGAAATTTCATTCAATCATGACTTGCAATGCAACAGAAGTGCTACAACAGGTTTTACCTTGCACAATTTCAAGAAGAACAAAAAAGGCAGGAAGTGGCTTCACTGGAACATGAGCGCTCAGTGCCCAGGGCTGGGCACATTTGCCTCAGGGCTCTTCAGCAAACAGGACTCTACACTGTGAATGTGAATTGGTGCTCTGTGGGAATGAATGAAAATGAAATGAATTCCGTTACAGTATATCATACATTTGCAGAAGCAGTCAGTCTGATCACTGGCTTGAGTCAGAAAAGAGAGGATTTGTCTCCTCTGACAGCTGAGGGCAGTAGTTTGGAACAAAATAAATGACTTGGTTATTGGAGCTATGAATCTAAAATAAAGGGAGTGTTTTTGCCTAATGCCTTAAGTGAACGAAACTTCTGTTTTATGCTTTTTGCCAAATCATGTGTGCCAAACTTCCATATCGAGAACATCTTTTTCCTCTCAAGAGGTTGGTTGTGAAAAGAGGTCCTGTTATCCTAACTGAATGAAACTAAACCCATCTTCTTCTAGCAGTGGAGGAGAGGCTTATGCAAACACAGTTTTTGAGTTGTCTGTGCCCCAGCAGTTAGTCCTGCACTGATGTGCTTTTTTCATCCTTTATCTGCAGCCAGCTTCCAGCCACTCTGTCAAGAAGAGAGATGATGCTGTTCTGAGAGCAACATGATGTGAGTATGCAGAATAATATGGTGTCTGAGTATGTGGGAGTAATTGGTTTTGCTGTAACAAATGCAAATATGTCAAGATAATAAATCATTATAGAGGTTAACGAATGGTTGAAGACTAACAACATACTGGTTGACGCCCCAAGAAGGAAGTGTTGAAATAATTCTTGGTTCTTGCTGGTTCTGTTGTTACTAGTACAGATAGTAGCAAGACTAATAATACACACAGTTCCTGCATCCATTCATTGGGACTTAGGGACCCAGTTAATGCATTGGGACTTTAGTTAATGCATACCTTCATTTTGCACAGACTAATCTTCCACTGATTATTACAAAAGAGTGACACTAGTCTGTAGGTGTTCTTTTAGATGAACATGGGTTTTGCAGACATGTGCTTCAATGGTGTTGCAATCTCGATTGATTCTCTGATTAGGTACAACTCTACATTTTATCTAGCACATTTAAAAGGGATGCACTACTATGGAGATGCTGATTCTCCAAAGACAGGCTAAAACTCTAAATACTGATCAGTATCTTGCCAAAGTTACTCTTATTAGTATAGTAGTTGCATGTCATGACTATTTAGGGAACTCACCTCTCAGTCGTCTGTGAGCAGAGTGTTGCTGTTATCCATTTTTTCATTCAGTTCAGTCAGTTGTACAAGTGTGAGTGTCTGATATCTTGCAGTACAAAAAACTGCCTGTTGTACACTTAGGACGCATAAGGTCCACAGGATCAGCTGATATTCAATTTAACATAAAGTGAAATGACTTTGGATAAAAGGCATCAGGGAAAATGGCCAGGGCCTCAGACAGTTTGTGTGAAATGGCCTTGGATGGTTTGTATGATGTTTGCATAGGAGCAGGGCATATGACAAAACTATAATATTAAGATGTATAAGGTACCAATGATGCTACACAGTATTTCACTCAGGTTCACAGAACCTGAATAGAAAACAAATGTACTGTTCCCTCTTAAACAAAATGGCAATAATGAACTCTGATGTACTTAAAGTAGTGTTTTGCCATCCAAGAGGAGAGTGTTGATTACAGCAGTGTTTTTTTTAATACTTTTCCTCATTAAATAAGCTTTGATTAAGGTGATCACTAATCAGTACCTCATAAAGCAGAAGGAGGTGCTTGTGTAGGGATTTAACAGACACTGGTATGGGATGGTGGAGAAGGTGATGTAAAAACACACTGCAGTGGTATATAACACTTCAGTTCATTTCTTATCAGAGCATTGTTCTCATCATTGATGCTTTTAAAGCTGCATTATGTTTTATGTAATGTACAGACTATTTCACAGAGCCTAGAGATCAAACTGCTAGAGCTATTAACATATGTCTGTAACATAAAACAGCCTGGCGAGGCACATGAGTGTATTGGCTTGGTGATGGCTTTCATCTGTGCTGTGGATGTGTA
>JBBPCW010133121.1:0-16728 GCA_037974425.1 Phenacogrammus interruptus
CACACACACACACACACACACACACACACACACACACACACACACACACACACACACACACACACACACACACCTGAGGTGGGACTCTGACAAACCAGGTTCACTTTATCCCTCAGACTGAGAACAAAACACGTATTTGGCCAGGCGATTGACCTGCTGAGCATGGCACATAGCGTACATGAGCCAAGGGACGTTTTTCTGTTTCTGTTTGGTGGACTTGTTTGGGAACCTGAAACTCGAGACAGAGTGAAGTGTGACATCCTTTATTTTGCTTTACTTTTCACTTGTAATAAAATATTATTTAATTTACTCCTGCAAGTGAGTCTTTGCTTCTGCACTGCCGGCACTTCAGCAATAAGTAAATCGTCCCTCTACCTTTTTATAAAGATAATATCATTGAATTCTCCCCTATAATCTTGGGTGAGGTGGGAGAATACATAAAAGTGTGTGAGACCATTCCTACATACTAAATCTCTGCAGATCTCCTCCACAGTTCATCCCACAGGTTTTCATCAAGGCTATATGAGCACAGAAAACTTGAATCTGTGGTCAGTGAACCATTTTTGTATGGATTTGGAGGTATGCTCTAGATCAATATCTTGCCCAAAGACCCCATCCATGGTCCACCCTCAGGCCCCTTTGGCAGAGGCATCCAAATTTTGATTTGTCTTCTAGTATTAAATGAAATCCATGATGCTTAAAGTCATGGAAGAAAAAAAGGATTTAGAAGAAGGAAAAAATAGCCCTACAACATCACAGTATTTCTCTCCATACTCCACTCTTCTGTGCTTGTCCTTGACTCTTTAACTGCCAAATCCTCCAGTGTTTTTGCCAAAAAATGTTACTTTTCTTGATAAAAGAGCCTAGTCCTTGTTAACAATCCAGCGGTGTTTCTGATATGCCAGCCACTCACATTTTATGGATGGATGACAGCGGAAGGCATATTTTTCAAGTAATTTGTGTGACATGGCAGTGGACACTTCATGACCATAAGATATAACTGTCTGACTGGGATTGTTGGAGAAGAATATAACTCACTGTGCATAAAAGCACTTAAAATTGTATCCTTATCTAAGCAGGTGAGCAATGATTAAGGCTATAATGAAGAAGGTTCGAACTGTCTGGAGGAGCTGTTTGACACTTAATTACTGCCCTTGTAGTGGAGATGAGGATTTTCATTTGCAAAGCTATTTTAACAGCTATTGCCAATAGGAATGTATACTTATTGCCCTTTGTCTCATTTCATTTATATTTGGCTGCTTCTTTCAAGTAAAGGGCGATATTAAGAGAACACTAAAGAAGTTAAAATTGGAATAGAATTATATTCTTTTTTTTTTCCATAATATATTTTAGGAATGCTAGCAGTTGTACTTTACTCTTCACTGCTGAAATGGAAATGCATCTAATACTTAGAGCATGTTCTGTTTATATACAGCTCCAGGAGCAAAATAAGAGACCACTGCAATTTATTTTTAAATCAGCATGAGAAGTATAAAATCCTTTGCTGTAATAAATACTCTCCTCTTGCAACGTGACCAGTTAGATGGTGAAGCATGTCAAAGGTAATCATTGCCATTTTGTTTATCAGTGAACAAGAGGTTTGTTTTCATTGAATTATTCAAGGTCATTTCTCTTAGTTTGAGGTTTTGTCATTTCCTTTAAAATGATGCTTTAAAGAACAATAATTTATTTGGAAAATAGGAGAAATATTGTCAGCAGTTCATTAATACGAAGTCAAAGATGTTCAATACTTGTACTTATAAAAGATAAAACCTGAGAAACTGAACATTTTTGCAGTGGTCTCTTTTTTTTTCAGAGCTGTGTGTAGTTGATAAGATTGCCAACATAAAACGTTACAACCCTCAATTTGCTGTTAATTAATTATATATAGTAAAAACACTTAATCTTAATGTTCAGTGCTGACATTGCTCAGTTTTCATGGACTTTAAGGGTCACTTGCCAGATGAGAGAGTTAATGTCAACTGAAATTTGAGGATACAGACATAAGAAAACTTGAAGAAATGAAACTTCATTGAGGATTTAGAGCCTAGGGAAATGTATGGAACGATAAGAGCCAGCGACGGTTATCTCTAAAGAAATCTTCCACCAAGAAAGTCCATTCTGATTGAGATATAAGCTCTGTAGTCAGAGGGCTGAATATCTATGTTTTATCAGTGATCCAGCATGGCCTTGATATTTCCAAACTGTTCTGACTTTAACCACTGTCCTATGTCATATACTGTACCGCTGTAACACTTGGGTGAAATATTTATTTTTTCAACACTCCCAGGATTTAATCTTTCATGGCCACATTTGACAAAAGAAGTGTACAAAGAAATCAGAGGGTATAATAAATATTGATCTCTCTAAGCCTTAAAAATATATATACATGTTTTCAAGGACACTCTTCTCAATAGTTCGATTGTGACAGAATGGATTTGTAGCACAATGCCAAGAACTGTGAAGCAGAATGACGGGCAATGTTTAATAATGGAAGTCTGAAGTTCTATTCTGCCATTCAGTATTTGTTCTTTAAGACAATCCATTCATTAACCTCTATTGTTCCACCAAGCTCCGTTTAGGGCACAGTGTGGCGTCTTGCTCATTTGTGCCTTGACAATGTTGAGAAATTTGCTGTCATCTTCTGTTTCATACTTTCAGTGCATACAGAAAGACAAACAATTAATTTGGCTTGCTGCTTGATGGCTGAAAAATAACTGCCAGATGAAAAGTTTCAAGAAAAATCCTTTATTACATCAGATTCATTGTGATTATCTTCCAAGATATGTGCCTCATTGAATTTCTGTACTTTTAATGGTCAAGGATTTTAAGTCCTCATTTCTCATTTCTTGTTTTGGATTTTGTATTTAACTGGACTGTTCGAGAGCAATGGCCATCCATCAATTCTACCATTGTTTATGTGAAACAGGATTTAGAAATCTTGCCACTAACAGTCTGAGTGGGTACAGCAATGTTGTGGTTTATTGATCTAATTTGCTACCATTGGGAACACACTTCTGTTTGCAGATTTGTTATTGCTGAGTCAGACTGCACTGATTAATGAATGAAGATCCTGAGTTTAATTAATCTTTTGTGTATCAGTGGTTGCTTTTTTTTTTAATGATGAAACTCTTGAAAAAGTAATGGTTACATGCAACTGGAACATTTGCTGAAATGGCTAAACAAACTATTAAAACATTTTTATTTTGAGTAATTTAAAACACATACAACAAATATTGCTTAGAAAATTACCACTTTTTTATTTATTTATTTATTTATTTATTTATTTTTCAGATCATTGGAAAGGAAAGTATGATACGTGGAGATTTGCAAAAGATGGGAGTCTCTGCAAAAACACAATTAGATGCCATCTCTGTGCCAACAAACTATTTGGAAGGCATGCCAGAAGGAAGCCTTTTCTTTTATCTCACTACAAACATGGCGTTTGCTAGATGCTACTAGATTTAGTTTGACTGGAAGCAGGTTCTATGGTCACTTGAGACATAAACAGACTTTGAGGTCATGAGCACTTGGCATAAAATGTGATGATTATACAGGGAAGATCATGTGATGTCTTGAGTTCTTGGAAACTTTTCTAGAAAACATGGCCTCCGCAAAGAAAATCTGTCTTCCTATGTCAAAAAGCTAAACCTGGACTGTGGTTGAATCTTCAAGCAGGATCGTGTCCCAAACATATGTCCAAGTTCATGTAAAAATGACCGAATACTTTTAACCAGTTGAATAACAAAATGTCTCTGTGCTGTGGTTTTATGTATTTTACATTGTCTCGAAAGCACTTTGTAGCATTGCTTTGAAAAGTGCTATGTGATGACATGCAGAATCGTGAAACATTTGGGGGTAATTGATGGCCTAGTGGTTTGGGATTTCGTCCTGAGATCACAATGTTGTGGTTTCAAGTCCCCGGTCTACTAGCGGCATCACTGGAGTACCCTTGAGCAAGGTACTGAGCCCACACACTGCTCTCCAGGCGCTCCCCTCATGGGTCCCCTGCTTCACTTGGTGAATGGGTTAAATCCAGAGAAAGACTTTCTCACTGTGTTTGCTGTTGTGTGTTCACCAGTGACTAAATGGGGCCACTTTATTTAAATAACATTTTACTTACTTAACACTGATGTTCAAATAAAGCAACCTGATGCTAGTTGAAATAACCCTTTAAAATTCTAGTTCTGTGTTGTCAAGCTACCTCTGATTTTGACATGACTCCCAGTTGCTGGTGTTTGATTGTGATTAGCCTACACTTAAAAAAGATACCACAAAGGGTTCTTTGAGTTCTGTGTAGTCTAATTTCAACCACAATCTGGCTTACCTGCTCCAGCTAATTAACATCTTCAGAAGTGCTTGATTGACTGGATCAGATGCATTAGTGTCAGGAAAGGGAGTGGGAGGGTATGGTTTTCCCCACTGCCACAGAAGCACAACTTTAATTTCTTACAGATTTTTGCAACAAAAAAAAAAACAGGTTTAAGGATCCTTTACATGATTTATCAGCTTCTCCCAGTGACATTTGCATTATGTAGACATTCTTTAAACCTAGTTCTTTACACTCGCACCTTATGGAATTTGGAAAAATAGATCTTGTGTCTGGCACCAATATTTTTAATAGAGTATTTTTTGTACAGCTGATCCCTGCTGTGGTCTATAACCATGATTGTTGGATTTGCACTAATAGACTTGTTTGGCACTTTGCTTCTGTCTCCTTTGTGTTATCGTGAGTGTACTGCCGGCAAATTATTATAATGTCCTGGAAACTCATCAACACATATGAGACCGGGAAGTCACAGCAAAAAAAACCTGGCAAAACATCTCAGAGGAAGCTTCGAAGAGTAAGCAGTAGCTTGTTTTATTTTATTTTTATTTAAATAGGCCTAGTAAATTAGGTGATGCAAGTGAAGGCAATAAACACATACAGTACAGTATGTACACATATGGTATGCAAAGTACATGTTTGGGAAACATGTATATATCCTCTACAGAGTACACACTTCTACACATTTTAATGCACAAGTACTGCTTTACTGAATGCAACATATTGGGAGAAAAATAAAAGATGAAATGTTAATGTTCAGTCTATTGTTTCTATATAGGAATGTGTACTTCATTTGATCTGGGGGTATTTAGATTATACACATAAATAATGATATTTTATACTTTCACTTACAGTCATACTTTCTTTTTTTCCGTCTTTTTGAGTAGGCAAAATAGCATTTTTTGCCTCCAAACATGGCAATATAAACTAATAAGGACATCTTTGTGCCTGCAAGTAACTATATCTGTGTTAACAATGCACTTTTCTAACACACTAAATCAATTTAAACCAATTATCTGCCACACAGAATTATGCTTAATCTTTTAAAGCCAAGATTTATAAGCATTCACACTCGGATGGTTTTACTAATTGCCAGTTGCTACCAGATCCACCACATGATCTTTCACAAGCAGCACCGACAGGATCGGCAGGAAAGAAATCCATGTGTTCAGTAAGAATAGATCAAAAGTGTGTGACTGTCAGTCTTTAACTTCATTCATTCCATCCATTTCGGAAAAAGAGGTTGTACTGTGAAACAGTGAGGAGCGGTCATACCAGAGGGAAACCATGGTTACAAGCAAATCTTGCACAGAAATGTATTCCATGATCAAACAAAACCATCGCCGACAGATTTAAAGCCTAAATGCATGACAGTTTCTGCATGTGTACATTCATTTCATTTCATCTAAAGAATGAGCACATTGCATAACATTCCAGAGATACCTCTTTTCTGAATGACTACATTCTTCATAATAATTTAATTAAACCTGTTATCTTTGCCATTTAAAGTAAAAGTAAGTAAAGTTGTCCATCATAGTCATGCATGAAGACACCACGGAATAGCACACAAGGTGAACCGTGTGAATTCATTTTCTGCCTTTAACACATTCACCTAGTGAAGCAGAAGCCAACCAGCCACACGGCGGCCGGGAGCAGTGGGTGCTCAAGGATACCTCAGTGGTGCCACTAGCAGTCCTGGAGTTTGACATAATAGTATAATTGCATAACTCACTAAACTGACATTCAGCCATTCTTCAGATAGGAAACTACATAAAAGCCTGCGATCAGTATATCAGCTTCAGCTGGGAAAGAAATGACCTGACTAGTATGACATAAAGTATATGTCCAAAGGAATGGGTCATAAATGAGCATTGATACTCAAATCTCACATGTCAAAAAAACTTGAAAATGTCACATCACTGTCTTTTCAGATCTTGTCCTGCATCGAGTCTGAATGGACAATAAAAAATATACAGCTCTGGAAAATAAGGGACCACTGCAAAAAGATTCCATTTCTCAGGTTTTATCTTTTATAAGTGCAAGTATTGAACTGAACAGCGTTGCCTTAATTTTTAAGAATTACTGACAACATTTCTCATAATTTACAAATAGAAATATTGTTCCCTAAAGCATAATTTAAAAGGAAATGACAAAATATCAAAATAAGAAAAACTGATGCAGCATTCACAGAACTTTTTAAAGAAAACAAATCTCTTGTTCACTTTAAACAAAATGTCAATTATTGTCTTTGATGTGTTTTTCCATCCAACTTGTCACATTCCAAGAGGAGAGTGTTGATTACAGCAGTGTTTTTATACTTTTCCTCATTAAATAAGATGTGATTCAGCTGATCATTAATCAGTACCTCATGAAGCAGAATGAGGTGTTTGTGTAGGAATGTAACAGACACGTGCATGTAATGGTTGTCAAACTCGTAGAGATGCTGATTTATAAAGACAGTGGTCTCTTGTTTTTTCCGGAACTGAACATAGTAGGTTAATAAAATATTTTTTTAAGGATCGTGAACATATTTTGGATTGTGAAATGTTGGACTCTGAAAGCATTTGTCATTAAAAGATAAAACTTATCGCTTTGCAAGAATAAATGACAGTAGTCTTGTTGAAATTGTAATGCCTTGTCAAAATAACAATGTTTGTAGTCAGTTCTACCAACTACACAGGCAGCCCTCTGGTTCATATCTGCTTTTAGCATGCATGGCATAGCTCAGCCCTGGAGTCACATTATGTAAATCAGTCAACCAGTTTTACCACCCTCTGATGACGACATCATCCTTGCTTAATAAATGGGGACAGGCGACAACAAGAACATAGTTGCACTGGCAAAGGCAAGTTTTGGTCCCCTGAAGGTTGGCCTCCACAGCGAATGACTGGTCTAGAAAATAAAACTAGGAACTGGATTCTATTTGTTGCCTTTGTTTATGCTAAACATCATCACCACTAACTTCTGTTAGCATCTCAGTGGAATTTGTAGTGTTAAATTAGCATCCAGACGAATTAAGCATAAGATATTCATATATTCAGTGAATCGTTACTATTGTGTTTGTGTCCTGGGACTCAAAGGGTGTTTCGGAAAGGCAAGTGTTCAGCTTTTTTGTTTAGTAACAAACCCAATACTGTTTAATAAAGGCTTATTTAAAGCATATGTCAGAATTTAACACACACTTCAACTTACACTAAGTTACAAGAATGACATTTGTGCTATTCATTCATTAGTGTATGAAGAAAATCATAAGAATCTGAAGGTATTAACTTTATGGTGGCCTAGTGGTTAGGGAGTTACCCGTGCGATCAGAAGGTTGTGGGTTTGAATCCCAGGACTGCTTGTGGCATCACTGAGGCACCCTTGAGCAAGATACCGTCCCCACACACTGCTCCCTTTGATGCAATTAAGGACCCACTTTACTTTTAATCTTTTATACCTAGTGGTGAATAATAAATTCCATTTTAGTGCTCCTATGATAGACACTCATCTATTTAAATAATGCAATTAAGTAGCACAATGCATTCTGGCTACAAGAGAGCTAGCAAAATATCATACTCATGCATGCTAATATGTGCTAGCTGGATGCTGTTAATGTCCTGCCAGTTCATTCATATGCCATCTTTTAACACACATTTTAGAGCCATTATTCCAAAAATTAATTTCGTTTGTGGTAACGGTGAATGTAATGCCTCACCCAGTGATTTATTACACACAGTGATCTGGAAAAAAAAGAAATTGCTCAAAACTGAAAATACATATTTTAAGAACTCAAAATGCTAATTCCTACTGCCCAATCATTCAACAGCATGAGCCACATTCTGCAGTTTGGTGGATGTCGAGTCAACAATGCTGAGTGATATTAATAAAGGTTCCCACAACCTTGGGAAGCAAAAGGGCACCGAACCATCACAGATGTTAGACTCAGTGCCCTCATAGACTAGACTAATTTCTACATGACCTTCCCAGTAGCGATCCTGAGTTCCAGTTCACATCTTATCTTCTCTCTCACTCTTTGACTTTCCAAGTTAAGATAGAATGACGATATGAGCTTGATGTGCATCATCTCATATTTATACTTTGGTGAAATGGGAAATCACCACTTATGAGCTCTTATCAACTCAGACGTACTTAAAAACGTAAAATATAAATGAAAAAAGCATATTTTAATAGCAGATTTAGAAGCTCTTGACTCTGATCTAAATGCTAAAATGTATTCACTGCAATGCCTGTACCCCCGGATAGGTGATTCTATCCTATATACAGTCTTAAACTGATAAATCATTTCAGCCTGTCTCGTATACTAATTGTAGCCTCATAAGACACACCAGCCTCACCAGAACTGATGCTAGCTAGACAATCAGAACTGAAAATTAGCGAGACTAACATATAGATGTTTATTTCATATAAACGTCTTATAAATGTCTTCACTCAGATCACTGCTTATCTGGGTTTTTTTTTCTAGGAATCAAAAAGCTTAACCCTCTATTGCATTTTTTTTAAGAGGAAAAAAAATTCACCCTAGTTTTTGGGAGATTGATGGTCCTTGATAATATATCAATCATAAGATGTTTTTTTTTATCAGTCAGTGGGTTAGAGATTAGCTGCACAATGTTTGTGTTTATATACACTATATTTATATATACACGGATCAGCAATACTCGGATCATGCAGATTTTTCCGAGAACAGAACTGTATTACCGCCACCAGTCCAGCATACATTGACTAATTAATATTTTACTAATGTAAAGTGATTCAATATCTTCCTTATCTTCTGCTACTGTACAGCTCTGATTCAATTTAGAATCCTTGTCTATAAAGTTTTTTTCTCAAAATTCCAACTCTTCAGCAGACTTTGGGCAATTATAACATTTGATAGGGATAAGGTAATGAAAACATATTTAAAAAGAGCTTGTAACAGGCTTTCAGATGGTATCAAAATCTCAAAAAATCAAATGCTACCATGTAAAGGGTTTTCCCAGATCGCATCACACACAAGCACACGGTGAGGTTTGTGAGCTCATGTACCTGCCATGTAATATAGTTGATTGTCCCATGGAAGATGGTGGGAGTGTGGCTGAAATGGAGTCCTCTGCTCGGATGGGTTTGACAGCAGGTAATGAGGCACTAAATGAAGTCCAGGGGAATTTTTGCAATCACAATAAGGCAGGGCTGCAACACAGGTGGTGTTAGTTTTGCTACGCCTCTAATCAAATGGCTGGGACCAGCTGAAAATGATACCCTGGGTCCATGGGGATTTTTTTTTGGCTGCATCTGCAGGTCTCAAGTGCTCCTCTGGACCCGTTGGCATGGCAACGGTGTTAGCTCAGAGTAGACTTTATCGCATCCCTCCCCGAAACCCTCGCTGTGTTCCCTGCCTTGCTCTCCCTCTTCTCTCATTCTCTCATCCCTCCACCCCAACCCCTTGAGTCCCAACTCTCCCTCCATCCGTCCATCCATTGCACACTTTCTTCCTACATTTGTTGTCATCCCAGAATGGTCCCTCTTCAGAGAAAATATGTTTGTCACGTGCTTGTTTACTTGCAAGCTCTGCTCCTCGCCCCACAGCTGTCGGTGCTGTCTGTGAAGTCGCTCCAGGATGTGTGTTTACCAAGTTATTTGTAATCGGCATCACGTCATTCATTTCCCAAGCGTAATAACCAACAGGAGCATAACAGATTTACACAGATTTACGTCATCCAGCCTTAATATCACTCCAAACCTTTAGAAACTAATTTGCTGTCAGTTTTATGTCATTTTGACTGCTGAAAGACACATAGCAGAAACATCTTTCATTAAAAATGGTGATCTTTTTTCATGAAGTGAGATGTACATTTTAATATTAAGCAAAAAGAAAAAAAACTGTTAAAGTTAGATTTTACCTTAAAATTAGATTTAAGGTATGAGTGTGAAACCCCTCAATATTACATTTAAGGCATTCATTCAGAAGGTTCTATAATTTAAGGGGCAAATTTGAAAAAGGGGAAAACTACTGAATTTGCACTTTCCCTTAATTTTCCTTCATTTTCTGTATGGGAAATTAAGGTCAAAATAAAGGTAATTTTAAGGGGGAAATGAAACTGTTTGGTTTTGTCATATATCTTGTCCTTTACACCACTCTAAACCTTCAAACTAGTAAAATAATACTCAAAATGGTACACTTCATTTAAGATTTATATTTTAAAATACTATCTATGTAGTAAAAGTTATACAAATATCTGCAATAGATTATAAGGATATTTCTAAAGACCATACTGTCACGGCTGAGAGCCGTGCCCTGTGCATGTGTTTTGTTTCTTTGTATTCCTCATGTTCCCTTGTATTCTTGTACTCTTATTTTGACTGACGTTTTTGGTTTCCTGTTTGGGTCACGTGTCTTGTGTTTTGTAGTCTGTTTGTAGTCCTGGTGTATCATGTGTGTTCCCCCTCACCTGTCCCCTATTTGCTTCCTCAGGTGTGTCTCGTTTTCCCTAGTCCTGTCTCTGTATATAAGTCCTACTTGTGTTTCTGTTAGTTATCTGGTCATTGTCCTTAATTCCTGTTTTGTGTCCTTACCCTGAGTTCCTTGATTAAACCAACCATGCGAATGTACCTTCCCCCTGTGCCTGCTTTCTTCATCCCCCAAGGCAGTTCAGGGTAGGGTTGCCAACCGTCCCTTGAAAAACGGAATCGTCCCGTATTTAAAAACAAAAATCTTCTTAAACCAACTTCAAGTCAAATGGTAAAATAAATAAATACATTTTACACATACAAAAAGAGCTAACGCTGGGGAAGGGTGAAGACAATCGGGTCGGACGTCCCTGCCCACGAGGTGTCCCTTATTTATTTTTTTAGGGAGTTGGCAACCCTAGTTCAGGGTCGTGGGGGTTTATCCTTCCCCCTGACTCTGACACATACTGAGTAAATGTTTCTTTCCCTTTGTGCATATTTGCTTAGTATGTGACGTTACATCTTTTTTTTATTATTACTTATTTATATATTTATTTTATGGATCTCAAAGTCCAGGATGCATTGAACCAAAGTGACAGGTATCTAGACTGAGTGGACTGAGGTAGCATACTGGGTACAAGGGATTTAAAAAAGATAAAAGTTATTAAGTAAAGGGGACTGACACTGGGGTTTGGCCTGAGCAGAACCAAACAGAACACATGGCATGAGCCGGTGAACTACATAGAAACAAGTGATCCTGTTTTAAAATTCTAACTCTTTTGATGTGAACCTTTGTGCTTCTTTTGAACTATAAATAACTTCAATTTTGTCAAAGCCATGCTGATAAAATGAATTGTTTTTAAAATAGACAACAGATTTATTGATTTGTGATGACGTTTCACTTGGAGAGTCACTTGGAGAGTCACAATGAAAGTATTTTGACAGTCATACTACATTTTGAATAATTTCAAAAATAAAATGATAACCCATTAAACATGTGGAAAGGTCTGAGCTTAGTGAACTCTCTGAACTCAGACTCAGATTATGTGATGCCTTGACTCATACAGATCAAGGTTAACAAATATTGACCAAAGTGCTCTTTAACACAAGATTACATAATATTAACGACTTGGAAAATCACTCTATCATTGTTTTGACCCTAAGAGTATACTATTTCTCATTCCTTATCGATTATCTTCTCTTGCATACTGTTATTGGAGAGTAACCTAACAGTATATGTCCATTTCCAATGTCAGCCACCGCATCCTATTCATTTCAGCAGAGCACTCACTAGGATCCGTGTGGGGCATGCTATTTACAGTGCTGTGGTTTTATATATAACTGCAGGTCGAGGAGACATTTGGTTGGGAAAACATTTTTTTCTCTTTTCCTGAGGGTTGAACAGAGGAAGATGGGTTTCCCTTTTATGTTATGGAGTTATGGCTCCTTCCAAGGTTTCTTTCTCCAGTTTAGAGATTTTTTCCTCGCCTCTGTCTGTAATGTCCCCAGTTGATTCTAGGGGGAATCTTATTATGACTGGGTTTTGGTCTCGCCCCTGGTCTGCATTAAGAATAAGGGTTCTCAGCCGGCCAGGGATTAAATGTTCAGTGGTTTTGAGTTTGTGCACTGACATAAATATACTTTTGTTTTAGTTTAGCTTTGTCTGTTCACCCTCACGCTATCCTTACGTTTGTGTTCGTTCGGGTTCATCCTATATTCGTGTTTTGGCTATCATGCCTTTTTACTTCATTTTTAACAATAAAGAAAAGAGAAATGGAAGTCCGCACCTGCACCACCTTCCTGGGTTCTGACATCGTCATATTTGGCTTGCTCACTAGGGGCTCGGACCTGGACTCTGTAAAGTTGCTTTTTTGGCAACGTTGGTTGTGAAAAGCTCCATATAAATAAAACTGAATTAAATTAAATTGTAGCTCGCTGCTGAGACCAAGTCAGCTAACTTGCTATCTTGTGTGAACAGCTAATACGCATTCTAAAAGCATAAGTCTACATTGTAAGCTGTTCTTGTAACTTTAAAAACAAATAGGAAACAGCGACTAGTGTATCAGAACAAATATTCAATAGTTCTTTCAAGTGTACATGCTGCTAGTTCTTAGTTTTCTTCACATCGGGATGAAGCTTGAAAAGCCACGGTTGAAAAAACAGGACTTTTTGACATATTTTACCGTATAATGCTGGATGTAGAATGGAGAAGGCACTTATTATGTATGGATTATAATAGCTTTAGAATTCTGTGCATCGAAGTGCACGCTGAAGTACATGCTTCGCATTAAGCAGATTATGTGGAAGGTATGGGGAATTAAGATGAATTCACCACAGCTTACGAAAATCTGGCGAGCGTGTATATGAGCTGATATAGGCGATTCAGAATATCGTATGAACTGCAGCTTTTCTTCTAGTACGCATTTGAATTTTTGCCGATTCAGTAGATTATGTTTATTACAACACTGAGAGGAAAAAAAATAAAAACACTGAATGAATTGTCAAATCGAATTGCAATAAATCCGCTGGCTTGCAGAATTGATTTGAAGCAGAACTCCGTGCTCGGGCCCACTCAGCTTTCCAATACGGTGGATTTGCCCCACCCCATCAAGCCCTCCTACCCACACACCCACTTCCCTTTCTTCCTGCAGCCCAATCCTTCATGCTTAAGGTTGCTGATGTTTTGCCCTTGATGTGTCAGCACTCCTCCTTTGCTGGCTCCACCATGCTGCCCAGCTGAGGATGTTTACATAATTCTCCAGCACCACAATTAACTCACAGAGTAATCTGCCTCTTGCCAAAACTGGACCAGGATTAGCCCTCTTGCTCTTGCTGGGGCTGCCACTTTCCCGCTGGCTTATCTAGGGCATGTGTGTGTGTGTGTGTGCAAGGCTCTGGGACAGAAAGGAGACACATGCTCAGAAATAAACAGCCTCTCTGGTGGCTTGCCTCACTGCCCGTCCAACTGTGAAGGGTAGAATGTCTCATTCCTGCCCAGAGATGACCTTTCCTTCTCCTGACCATGAACGAGGGCAGCAGGGCTCTATGTGAGCACGAGAAAATCTGCAGCTTCCACGTTCATGTATGTGTGTGTAGGTGGTGGGGGGGTTCTTGATGGGGCTGTATGTGTCATCAGAGGTCAGCAGACTGAGAAATAATGGAGGTCATGGTATGTTTACTGTGAGACGGTAGCTACTGAGCAATGCTCCAGTTGTGTGACTCAGATAAGAATAACATGATCCGATGGTGCTTGTGTAACTTCGGCAGGCAGCAACCATGGAGATAAACAGATGGCTATCCAAGATCTGTCTTGTTTGAAGATACCGTGACACGACTGTACGTGACGAGAGACAATGCACAGAGAATGAAGTTGGATGTATTGCCATGAATTGAGCTGTAAGCACTCAGCGGTATGCCTTTCTGGTGCTGGACCCGACTCTCTTGCCCAGTGGTATAAATCTCACCTTTCAGAACCACGCTTGAGGATGACACAGATGAGAGAAAAAGGGAGGATGATGTGTGAGGGGTTGTTTCACTGAATTAACTTTACTCGCTGATACATCACTATTCCTGCTCACAGCTCCCATGTGGTCCTGCCACTGTGTCAAACCAAACTAAATAGCCTTATTAAGACCAAATGGTTTCACTTATGTAAATTAATGGCTTGAGTATGGGCAGTATGCTAATGATATTATATGAATTTACAGTAGTTTCAGACAAATGCTATCAACTAATATAATAGGTGTTTTTCTTTTGTTGGTCTAAAGTAAAACAGATGTACAATGACAGCCAGACAAGAGGCAGAAACACTTTTCACAGTTGGGAGCCACCAAATGAAACAGAAACATACACATTTATTAGTTACCGATGTAAACCACAGATACTATGAAGCGCTAAAAGCTAATTGAATGTTACCTTTGTGGAGAATCTTTAACCTGCTAAATAACAGCGATTCACTAGAATTAAAAGGCAGATCCTATGCATCTAAAAACGACATTTAAAGCATGCTCACAGTATGTAACATGCAACGATAGTAGTAATTTAAACATACATGAGTAGGTCATTTACTCCAGAAATACATTGGCTAAGGAAAAAATGATCCACTGAAAATACACAGAAAGGTACAAGTCTCTCAAATTATAAATGAGTCTAGTTACTAACCTTAAATTTATGAGAAAAATGATAGTACTCTATAAAATCATCCAGCCTAATCCATCAAAAGCATGCATGAATTACCGTATAATGATGTTTAGCTATAAGTCAAAGTGTAAGACATGCAGTGATCACTAACCTGCTGCTAAATCTACATTTAAATGTACAGATTTGTTTTCATGAAAGTAGATTATATGAATTTCTATCAATTTGCATTTGTTATAGACATCTCCACCAACACTCATTCAGCCTAGCTGGCTTAGCAGCTATTCGGCCTAAATGCATTGGCAGGATTTCCTCCAGATTTGCCTTCTCCTGTGGAGTACTAAAAATACGGCGTGAAATCTTGTAAACTATGTAACTTCACACTTCCGTTTGATAAATAGAGATGAGAAGGCAAGCGGATGCTGCCAGACAAGTCTCACGCAGATACGTATTCTAAAATGATAAGGATAAAATAACAGAGGTTGAAGAAGACTGCAATTAATAGCAGGAGGTGATGAATCAATTAAAACAGCTTCGGAAGGGGCACTGTAAATCAATTCATGGGAACGCTAGAAATGCGGAGATATGGTTTGTACTGGATCACACACACACACACACACGCACACACACACACACGCATGGTCATTTATGGTCTCGTTGCTGGTACACACATACATGCGGTATCCATTTCTGACTGGTAAACCTTTCGAGTGAGACCGAATCCAACCCCATCCTCAGAAAAGGACACCATTATCTTCTCATGAGCCAGCATGTGCTATTGATTTCGAAATGCAGCCCACAAGGCCATGCTGCATTAGCCGCTGGTCTTCGCCGAGCTACATTCCCTGATGACCACATAATCAAGGAAGTGCTCTTTGCATTATGACCCATTTCGAGTGCACAAGTGATTCATAATCCATCCACTAATGTCTGGGCAGACCAGGATTTCACTGATAATGCGCTTGGTGGAATAGAAGCAAGCAAGCTACAAGCCTTAATACTTGCGAGTTAATGAGAACCAAGCACTTTATCTCATCAGCCGGAGAGCATGAGAATATGAATGTGTGTTTGTATTTATGGGCTGCAAATCAGCCATCGTTAGTCCATCTGAAGATCCGCTGCTCATGATCGTCTGATATGCGCTGTGGCCATTAATGTTAGTATTTTGTCAGTTACACTCGTCTATATCTTGCAGCTAACACCAGAATGCTAAATGCAGTTTAAAATCCTCAGTATTTAAGTATATGATGAGATGTGTGTCTGTTTGTGCAAGTACTTAGTTTGCTTACAAAACCACAACCCTGGGCATAGTCTTCTATGGTCTAAAAAATGCTGTTCATGCCTTATTTAGCTTGTGTTAGTGCTTGCAGGGTGCTTGACTATATTGCTTGAAGCACTGTTTACTTATCCAGTACATATATACACACACCCCATCTTTCTGATAGGGGTAGACCAGGGCTTACTTTAGATACCAGACTTAGAGATATAACGATGTACTCACAAGTCGATACAGAGCAGCTCTGAAGTAACAGTGTCATCAGATGCTGTTTCATGCCACATATGATAACACATTATTCACATGTATGAGTTAATAGTAATGGTTTTATATGTGACCTTATATATGCCTTTAAAGGAGAACATCTGTAAAACTGGCTAGAGCTTCTTTTTTCTATTTTTTTGCAGATGCAGTTTCTTTTCACCGTGTTATTCCAGTGGGTTGTAGGTAAAATTCCTAATGTGGTAAAAGTATTCTGTATGTATGTATAGATATGTGTGTGTGTGTGTGTGTGTGTGTGTGTGTGTGTGTGTGTGTGTGTGTGTGTGTGTGTGTGTGT
>JBBPCW010133322.1:0-16727 GCA_037974425.1 Phenacogrammus interruptus
ATGGCACATCCCTCACAATTAGGATTCCAAGACGCGGCCTCCCCAGTAATAGAAGAGCTCCTCCACTTCCACGATCACGCACTAATAATCGTTTTTTTAATTAGCACTTTAGTTCTATACATTATTATTGCTATGGTCTCCACCAAATTAACCAACAAATATATCCTAGACTCCCAAGAGATTGAAATTATTTGAACAATCTTACCTGCAGTAATTCTTATTATAATTGCCCTTCCCTCCCTCCGAATCCTCTATTTAATAGACGAAATTAATAGCCCCCACCTAACCGTAAAAGCCATCGGCCATCAATGATACTGAAGCTACGAATACACAGATTATGAGAACCTCGGCTTCGATTCTTACATAATTCCAACCCAAGATCTTTCCCCGGGCCAATTCCGCCTTCTCGAAACAGACCATCGTATAGTTGTCCCTATAGAAGCACCAATTCGAATCCTAGTCTCAGCCGAAGATGTTCTTCACTCCTGAGCCGTCCCCGCCTTAGGGGTAAAAATAGATGCAGTCCCTGGACGCCTAAACCAAACAGCCTTTATTGCCTCCCGCCCCGGGGTGTTTTATGGACAATGCTCCGAAATCTGCGGCGCCAACCACAGCTTTATACCAATTGTAGTAGAAGCCGTTCCATTAGAACATTTCGAAAACTGATCCTCCTTAATGCTTGAAGACGCCTCACTAGAAAGCTAAACAGGGTTAAGCGCTAGCCTTTTAAGCTAGATATTGGTGCCTCCCAACCACCTCTGGTGACATGCCCCAGCTAAACCCCTCCCCTTGATTTCTTATCCTACTATTTTCCTGAGTAATTTTCTTACTGGTAATCCCATCCAAAGTACTTAAATTTTCCTTCCCTAATGAACCAGAGACACTAAGTACTAAAACCTCAAAGCCAGAGCCCTGAAACTGACCATGACACTAAGCTTCTTCGACCAATTTATAAGCCCCACATACTTAGGCATTCCACTAATTGCCATCGCACTTATATTTCCCTGAATTATATTCCCAGCCCCCTCAAACCGGTGACTAAATAACCGAATAGTTACACTTCAAGGCTGATTAATCAATCGATTTACACAACAACTGCTTCTTCCCCTCAACTTGCCCGGCCATAAATGAGCTCTTATGCTTACCTCCCTTATAATTTTGCTACTGTCTCTCAACATGTTGGGGCTTCTACCATATACCTTTACCCCAACGACACAACTCTCACTAAATATAGGCATAGCCTTTCCATTCTGATTAGCCACCGTTATTATTGGAATACGAAATCAACCAACTATAACGCTAGGACATCTTCTTCCAGAAGGAACCCCAGTTCCTCTTATCCCCATTCTAATTATTATTGAAACAATTAGCTTATTCATCCGACCCTTAGCCCTGGGTGTACGACTTACCGCAAATCTTACAGCTGGCCATCTCTTAATCCAACTTATTGCTACTGCAACCCTAGTCCTCCTTCCCAAAATTACAACCGTGGCTCTTCTAACTGCTCTAGTCCTCCTTCTCCTAACACTTCTTGAAGTAGCTGTAGCAATAATTCAAGCGTATGTCTTTGTTCTTTTACTAAGCCTATATTTACAAGAAAATACCTATGGCCCACCAAGCTCACGCATATCACATAGTTAACCCTAGCCCTTGGCCCTTAACCGGCGCAATCGCAGCCCTCCTAATAACATCAGGCCTCGCTATTTGATTTCACTTCCATTCGACAATATTAATAACCCTAGGCTTAATCCTCCTCTTACTAACGATATATCAATGATGACGAGACATTATCCGAGAAAGCACCTTCCAAGGACACCACACTCCCCCCGTCCAGAAAGGCCTGCGATATGGTATAATCCTATTCATTACATCCGAAGTTTTCTTTTTCCTCGGATTTTTTTGAGCTTTTTATCACTCAAGCCTTGCCCCCACCCCTGAACTCGGAGGATGTTGACCCCCAACAGGAATTACCACACTTGACCCCTTCGAAGTCCCTCTACTAAATACCGCAGTCCTTCTAGCCTCAGGTGTAACTGTCACCTGAGCCCATCATGGCCTAATAGAGGGGGAACGCAAACAAACTATTCAAGCACTTTCTCTAACAATTATTTTAGGCTTTTATTTTACTGCACTCCAGGCTATAGAATACTATGAAGCCCCCTTCACTATTGCCGACGGAATCTATGGATCCACATTTTTTGTAGCAACAGGGTTTCATGGACTACATGTTATTATTGGCTCAACATTCTTAGCTATCTGCCTCCTCCGCCAAATCCAGTTCCACTTCACATCTCAACATCATTTTGGATTTGAAGCAGCCGCCTGATATTGACACTTCGTTGACGTCGTATGATTATTCCTATATATTTCCATTTACTGATGAGGATCATATCTTTCTAGTATAAATTAGTACAAATGACTTCCAATTATTTAATCTTGGTTAAAATCCAAGGAAAGATAATGAATTTAATTATAGCAACACTATTTATTTGCTCAGCCCTCTCACTCCTCCTAGCCTTACTATCCTTCTGACTTCCTCAAATAAACCCTGATATAGAAAAATTATCACCATATGAGTGCGGCTTTGACCCCCTCGGGTCAGCACGACTGCCTTTTTCCCTTCGATTTTTTTTAGTCGCAATCCTCTTCCTCCTATTTGACCTAGAAATTGCTTTGCTTCTTCCATTGCCGTGAGGTAACCAACTTCATCCAACCCAAACTCTTTTCTGAGCCGCAACCATTCTTATTCTTCTAACCCTCGGATTAATTTATGAGTGATCTCAAGGAGGCCTTGAGTGAGCAGAATAGAGGGTTAGTCCAACAAAGACCTTTGATTTCGGCTCAAAAAATTGTGGTTAAACTCCATAACCCCCTTATGACACCTGCACATTTTAGCTTCTCCTCAGCATTTATTTTAGGACTTATAGGACTAACCTTTCATCGCACCCACCTCCTATCAGCACTCCTGTGTTTGGAGGGAATAATACTTTCCCTCTATATTGCTTTGGCCCTATGGGCCCTTCAACTGGAGGTCGCCACCTTCTCCTCAGCCCCTATACTACTTCTAGCTTTCTCAGCCTGCGAGGCAGGCGCCGGCCTCGCCCTATTAGTTGCCACTGCCCGGACCCACGGCACAGATCATCTCCAAAACCTAAACCTATTACAATGCTAAAAATTCTCATCCCGACAGTTATACTCTTCCCCACAATCTGGTTGACCCCCGCAAAATGATTATGAACTACAACAACAACCCAAAGTCTACTAATTGCAATAGCCAGCCTCAGCTGGCTTAAATGAAACACAGAAACAGGCTGAACAGCCTCAAACATCTACATAGGAGCAGATCCACTCTCCACTCCCCTGCTAATTTTAACCTGCTGACTACTACCACTTATAATTATTGCCAGCCAAAACCACATCGGGCCTGAGCCCTTAAGCCGCCAACGAACCTTCATTTCACTCTTGGCTTCCTTACAAATGTTCTTAATTATAGCATTCGGGGCAACCGAGCTAATTTTATTTTATATTATATTTGAAGCCACTCTAATCCCAACATTAATTATTATTACCCGTTGAGGGAATCAAGCCGAACGCCTTAATGCAGGAACATATTTTTTATTTTATACACTAGTAGGCTCACTCCCCCTCTTAGTCGCCCTCTTACTACTTCAACAAAACATAGGAACCCTGTCCCTAACAATTCTCCAACATTCCCAGCCAACCCTACTCTATTCATGAGGGGACAAGATCTGATGAATAAGTTGCCTCATCGCATTCCTAGTAAAAATACCACTTTATGGCGTCCACCTGTGACTTCCCAAAGCCCATGTAGAAGCACCCATTGCCGGCTCAATGGTCCTAGCTGCAATTCTTCTAAAACTTGGAGGATACGGAATAATACGAATAATAATCATTCTAACGCCCCTCACCAAACAAATAATATATCCTTTCATTATCCTGGCCCTCTGGGGAGTCATTATAACCGGTTCAATCTGCTTACGCCAAACAGACTTAAAATCACTAATCGCCTACTCCTCTGTCAGCCACATAGGCCTAGTTGCAGGCGGTATTTTAACACAAACCCCCTGAGGCTTTACTGGTGCTATTATCCTAATAATTGCCCACGGCCTGATCTCCTCTGCCCTATTTTGTCTTGCCAATACAACTTATGAACGAACCCACAGCCGAACAATAATTCTAGCCCGCGGATTACAACTAATTTTTCCCCTCGCCGCGACATGATGGTTCATTGCAAATCTTGCCAATCTTGCCCTCCCTCCCTTACCTAACCTAATAGGAGAAGTACTTATTATTACAGCCCTCTTCAACTGATCTCCCTGAACACTCATTACAACTGGTGCAGGCACTCTAATCACAGCTGCCTATTCTCTTTACCTATTCCTTCTAACCCAACGAGGACCAACCCCAAACCATATTATAAATCTTCCACCCTTCCACACCCGAGAACACCTACTTCTAGTACTTCACCTCTCCCCCGTTATTATACTAATCCTTAAACCTGAGCTCATATGAGGATGATGCTACTGTAGACATAGTTTAAAAAAAACACTAGACTGTGGTTCTAAAAACAGGGGTTAAAACCCCCTTGTTTACCGAGGGCGGTCTCCTGAGACAACAAGAACTGCTAACTCTTAATTTTGTGGTTAAACTCCACAACTCTCCTCGAGCTGTGAAAGGATAACAGCTCATCCATTGGTCTTAGGAACCAAAAACTCTTGGTGCAAATCCAAGTCACAGCTATGCATACAACCCCCCTACTCCTCTCATCATCCTTCATACTAACTCTCGCTATTCTAATAATGCCACTTCTAAGTACCCTTAAGCCAACCCCCTTATCCCCCCTCTGAGCTTCCTCCTACGTCAAAACAGCTGTGAAAACCGCATTCTACTCTAGTCTACTTCCCTTAATACTTTTCCTCGACCAAGGAACAGAAACCATTATTACCAACTGACATTGAGCCAACATCATAACCTTTGACATTAATATCAGCTTCAAATTTGACCACTACTCTCTTATTTTTACCTCAGTTGCCCTATTTGTTACCTGGTCCATTCTAGAGTTCGCAACCTGATATATGCATTCCGATCCATACATAAACCGCTTCTTCAAATACCTCCTACTGTTCCTCATGGCAATAATAACCTTAGTTTCTGCTAACAACATATTTCAGCTATTCATCGGCTGAGAAGGCGTTGGCATCATATCTTTTCTACTAATTGGCTGATGATATGGCCGCACCGATGCTAATACAGCAGCCCTTCAAGCGGTTATATATAACCGAGTAGGAGATATTGGACTAATCTTAAGCATAGCTTGAATTGCAACAAACCTCAACTCCTGAGAAATTCAACAAATTTTTTTCATCTCCAAAGACATAGATATAACTCTACCCCTCCTGGGCCTAATCCTTGCCGCAACGGGCAAATCAGCCCAATTTGGGTTACACCCCTGACTACCCTCTGCTATGGAAGGCCCAACACCAGTCTCCGCCCTACTCCACTCAAGCACAATAGTGGTTGCAGGTATTTTCCTCCTTATTCGCCTCCATCCGTTGATGGAAAACAACCAATTAGCCCTTACCACCTGCCTATGCCTGGGAGCCCTAACCACACTATTCACAGCCACCTGTGCACTAACTCAGAACGACATCAAAAAAATTATTGCCTTCTCTACATCCAGCCAACTCGGCCTTATAATAGTAACTATTGGACTTAACCAACCACAACTGACATTCTTACACATCTGTACCCATGCCTTCTTCAAAGCTATGCTCTTCCTATGTTCAGGCTCTATTATCCACAATCTCAATAATGAACAGGATATCCGAAAAATAGGCGGACTCCACAAATCCATACCTTTTACATCATCTTGTCTCACCATCGGCAGCTTAGCACTAACCGGCGCCCCTTTCCTAGCAGGCTTCTTCTCCAAAGACGCCATCCTCGAAGCCCTAAATACCTCCCACCTTAATGCCTGAGCCCTTACTTTAACCCTAATCGCTACCTCCTTTACTGCAGCCTATAGCCTTCGAATAATTTTTCTTGTCACAATAGGAACCCCCCGATCCCTGCCCCTTTCCCCCATTAATGAAAATAACCCCGCAATTATTAACCCCCTTAAACGCCTAGCCTGAGGTAGCATTACCGCAGGAATAATTATTTCACTAAATTTTCTCCCACTAAAAACACCAACAATAACAATACCTATGCCCTTAAAAATAGCCGCCCTAATTGTTACAATTGTAGGCCTCTTAGCATCACTAGAACTAGTTTCCCTGGCATCCAAACAATTTAAACCTTCACCAACCCTCCCTACCTATCAATTTTCCAACATATTAGGCTACTTCCCAACCACTATGCACCGGTTCATGCCTAAGCTCAGCCTTGTACTAGGGCAACTTATTGCTACCCAACTTGTAGACCAAACATGAACAGAAAAAACAGGCCCCAAAGGATTATCCTCCATACAAATCAATCTCGCCACCTTAACAAGCAATATACAACAAGGAGCAATCAAAACCTACCTAACCCTATTTCTTCTAACTAATATCACAGCAATCCTATTCATTACCACCTAACTGCTCGAAGCGCCCCCTGACCTAAACCCCGAGTTAACTCCAGTACTACAAAAAGAGTAAGTAAAAGAACCCAGCCGCAAACAACCAATACCCCTCCACCAACAGAATAAATTATAGAAACCCCACTCATATCCCCTCGAACCATAAAAAATTCTTTCCCATCCATAACCCCTCAAGATCCCTCATATCACCCCCCAAAAACCCACGCCCCTATAAAGATTACCACTAAAAAATACATAAAAACATAAATCACAACAGAACGATCCCCCCAACTCTCGGGAAAAGGCTCAGCAGCTAAAGCTGCCGAATAAGCAAACACTACAAGCATTCCCCCTAAATAAATTAAAAACAAAACCAGAGACAAAAAAGACCCACCATGTCCCACCAAAACCCCACAACCAACCCCTGCCGCCATAACCAATCCTAAGGCCGCAAAATAAGGCGCCGGATTAGAAGCGACCGCTACCAGACCAACTACTAGCCCCAGTAATAATAAAGAAAACACATAATTCATAGTTCCTGCCTGGATTTTAACCAAGACCAATGACTTGAAAAAACACCGTTGTAATTCAACTACAAAAACACTTATGGCCAGCCTACGAAAAACTCATCCTTTACTTAAAATTGCTAACAATGCATTAATTGACCTTCCCGCCCCCTCCAACATCTCAGCATGATGAAACTTTGGCTCCCTTCTCCTATTATGCCTAATAACACAAATCCTAACCGGACTTTTCTTAGCAATACACTATACCTCAGACATCTCAACAGCCTTCTCCTCAGTTGTCCATATCTGCCGAGACGTAAACTATGGTTGAATTATCCGAAATATTCACGCCAACGGGGCATCATTCTTCTTCATCTGCATCTACTTTCACATTGGCCGAGGCCTATACTACGGCTCCTACCTCTATAAAGAAACATGAAACATTGGCGTCATCCTCCTCCTTCTGGTAATAATAACTGCATTCGTGGGTTACGTATTGCCCTGGGGACAAATATCATTTTGAGGTGCAACAGTAATTACTAACCTACTCTCTGCAGTCCCTTACATTGGAGACACCCTAGTACAATGAATTTGAGGTGGCTTCTCCGTGGATAACGCCACCCTAACACGATTCTTTGCCTTCCATTTTCTACTCCCTTTCGCAATCGTAGCTGCCACCGCCCTACACGCCCTCTTCCTCCACGAAACCGGCTCCAATAACCCTATTGGAGTAAACTCAGATGCAGACAAAATCCCATTTCACCCTTACTTCTCATATAAAGACATCCTAGGCTTTGTTATCCTCCTTGTTTCTCTAACATCCTTGGCCTTATTTTCACCTAACCTCCTCGGAGACCCAGAAAATTTCACCCCCGCAAACCCCCTAGTTACACCTCCCCATATCAAACCTGAATGATACTTCTTATTTGCCTACGCAATTCTACGATCCATCCCAAATAAACTAGGCGGAGTCTTAGCCCTACTCTTCTCCATCCTTGTCCTAATACTAGTCCCCCTCCTACACACCTCAAAACAACAAGGCCTTACATTCCGCCCACTTTCCCAACTCCTATTCTGAGCCTTAATCGCAGACGTTGCTATCCTTACATGAATCGGCGGCATACCTGTTGAACACCCCTTCATTATTATTGGCCAAATCGCCTCTATCCTATACTTCATACTATTCCTTTTTATTAACCCATTAATTGCTTGATACGAAAACAAATGACTTAACTGACCCTGCACTAATAGCTTAATCTCAAAGCATCGGTCTTGTAATCCGAAGAATGAAGGCTAAACCCCCTCTTAGTGCCCAGAAAAAGAAGATTTTAACTTCTACCACTAACCCCCAAAGCTAGTATTCTAAACTAAACTATTTTCTGTTCTACATTCTAGGATTACCATTTTTTAATGCATACCATGGTATATCATACATAATGATCTCCCTACATACATGCTATATATTACATATGGTATAGTACATATTATGTATAATCTTACATCATGGTTTAAAAACATTAAATTATAAATTACCTAAACAAGATCCTAAACATTATAACACCAACATAATACTAAGACTCAAATAAAGCATTATATTAGTTCCTACAAAATCAATAAGTTAACCTGATAAATTGAATATTCCCCATACCTCCATCACAAAATTTTCTATGTTTGACTCAACTAATATTGGCCCTCAAAATATTAATGTAGTAAGAGATCACCAACCATTTATAACTCAATGTTAATTATCCTTGATAGGTCACGGACAACAATTGTGGGGGTTACACAATATGAACTATTACTGGCATCTGGTTCCTATTTCAGGGCCATAAAAATTTTAATCCTCTATTAGTGATATCCACGGGACATCTGATTATTGAGATTAGTATCGATTGTCCATGACCCACCATGCCAAGGCATTCTCTCATATGCATAGGGTTTTTTTTTTCCGCTCACTTTCATTAGACATTTGGTCACTTTCAGAGTAAAAAAAATTAAGGTAGAACATTTCCTTGAACTTGTATAATTAATGTAACACTTCATAAGCATTCATATAAGAATCACATATGTTTTTATCAAGTGCATAAACTATCAGTATTAACCTCATTGACTTCTAAGATATCCTCCCTGCTAACACTCAATCTTAATTTTGGTTTTTTCTCGACAAACCCCCCTACCCCCCTACGTCGGGAAAGTCCATATATATCCTGTCAAACCCCTAAACCAGGTATGCCTCGACCAACGTAATCAACGAGTTGAGATATGTGTTGTTATACATTGTTTTGCATAAAAAACAAAAATTATCAAATTCAATAGTCTTTCCTCGACCAAATAACTATTTTTTTACCCCTCGACCCTAACATACATAGCTAAAAATGCCA
Organism: Phenacogrammus interruptus; assembly: GCA_037974425.1. Lineage (NCBI taxonomy): Eukaryota > Metazoa > Chordata > Actinopteri > Characiformes > Alestidae > Phenacogrammus > Phenacogrammus interruptus. The sequence continues at coordinate 9,468 of JBBPCW010133322.1, forward strand.
TTTTTTTTATAAAAATAATATATAACCTAAGCTAATGTAGCTTAATTAAAGCATATCACTGAAGATGTTAAGATAGACCCTAAAAAGTCTCATAAGCATAAAGGCCTGGTCCTGACTTTACTATCAGCTTTAGTCTAATTTATACATGCAAGTATCCGCACCCCCGTGAGAATGCCCCCAACCTCCCCCCTGGAGCTGGGGAGCTGACATCAGGCACAATTCCTGCCCAAGACGTCTTGCTTTGCCACACCCCCAAGGGAACTCAGCAGTAATAAACATTAAGCCATAAGTGAAAACTTGACTTAGTTAGGATTAAAAGGGTCGGTAAAACTCGTGCCAGCCACCGCGGTTATACGAGAGACCCTAGTTGATAAACACGGCGTAAAAGGTGGTTAAGAATCAATATAAAATAAAGCCAAAAACCTCCCAAGCTGTCGCACGCACAATGGAGGTAAAAAGCCCTGACACGAAAGTAGCTTTAAATTAACTGACGCCACGAAAGCCAAGAAACAAACTGGGATTAGATACCCCACTATGCTTGGCCCTAAACTTAAATAAAAAATTACAATTTTATTCGCCAGGGGACTACGAGCGCTAGCTTAAAACCCAAAGGACTTGACGGTGTCTCACCTCCGCCTAGAGGAGCCTGTTCTAGAACCGATAACCCTCGTTTAACCTCACCATCCCTTGCTCCTACCGCCTATATACCGCCGTCGCAAGCTTACCCTGTGAAGGCCCTACAGTAAGCATAATGGGTACAACCCAGAACGTCAGGTCGAGGTGTAGCTTACGAGATGGGAAGAAATGGGCTACATTTTCTATAACAGAAGATACGAATTGCACTATGAAATAGGTGCCTGAAGGTGGATTTAGTAGTAAAAACAAACTAGAGTGTTTTTTTGAAATAGGCCCTGAGACGCGTACACACCGCCCGTCACCCTCCCCACACAAAACCACTTAGTAAATAACAAAAAACTTCCTCCAAGCGGGGAGGCAAGTCGTAACATGGTAAGTGTACCGGAAGGTGCACTTGGATCATCAGAACGTGGCTGAGCAGCTAAGCATCTCCCTTACACTGAGAAGACATCCATGCAACTTGGGTCGCTCTGAGCTGAAAAGCTAGCTTTCAAACCAAATTACCACACCACCATCACCCCACCTTACATAACACATGAATAACTTAATTAAAACATTCTCCCGCCTTAGTACGGGCGACGAAAAAGGCACTAACCTTTAAGCAATAGAAAAAGTACCGCAAGGGAAAGCTGAAAGAGAAATGAAACAACTCATTAAAGCACAACAAAGCAGAGACTAATCCTCGTACCTTTTGCATCATGATTTAGCCAGTAAAACTGAGCAAAAAGAATTTTAGTTCAAAGCCCCGAAACCAAGCGAGCTACCCCGGGACAGCCAAACCTATGGGCGAACCCGTCTCTGGGGCAAAAGAGTGGGAAGATCCCCGGGTAGAGGTGACAAGCCTACCGAGCTTGGTGATAGCTGGTTGCCTAAAAAATAAATAGAAGTTTAGCCTCGTGCTCCTCACCTCCCAACTATAAATGAAACAGAGAAAAACACGAGAGTTAGTCAAAAGAGGTACAGCTCTTCTGACACAGGATACAACCTTACACAGGAGATTAAAGACTATATTTACCAAGATTTCTGCTTCAGTGGGCCCAAAAGCAGCCACCTGTCTAGAAAGCGTTAAAGCTCAAACAGAAAAAAATCTATTATTTCAGCATTTACTCTAAGATCCCTATTTATATTAAGCCTCTCCATGAAATCATGGAGGAGACCCTGCTAAAATGAGTAATAAGAAGACACCCCTTCTCCTGGCCCATGTGTAAGTCAGATCGGACCAACCACTGATAATTAACGAACTCACCTGAAGAGAGTATTGTCCCCAAAATCATGAACAAGAAAACCCCACACCCCCCACCTCGTTAACCCCACACTGGCGCGCCACCCCAGGAAAGACTAAAGGGAGAAGAAGGAACTCGGCAAACACTCCAAGCCCCGCCTGTTTACCAAAAACATCGCCTCCTGCAAAACTTCAACGTATTGGAGGTCTTACCTGCCCAGTGACATTACTGTTTAACGGCCGCGGTATTTTGACCGTGCTAAGGTAGCGCAATCACTTGTTTTTTAAATGAAGACCTGTATGAAAGGTGAAACGAGGGCTTAACTGTCTCCCCCTCCTAGTCAATGAATTTGATCTGCCCGTGCAGAAGCGGACATAAACCTACAAGACGAGAAGACCCTTTGGAGCTTTAGACACACGTCAACTGTTCTTAACCCCAAATTAAATGGAGCAAAACGAAACATCACCTGGCCAAAGTCTTCGGTTGGGGCGACCATGGGGAAAAACAAAACCCCCACGTGGAATAGACTACTATACTTTAAACTAAGAAAAATATTTCTAAGTCACAGAATATCTGACCATAAAGATCCGGCCATGAAGCCGATCAACAGACCAAGTTACCCTAGGGATAACAGCGCAATCCCCTTCAAGAGTCCATATCGACAAGGGGGTTTACGACCTCGATGTTGGATCAGGACATCCTAATGGCGCAGCCGCTATTAAGGGTTCGTTTGTTCAACGATTAAAGTCCTACGTGATCTGAGTTCAGACCGGAGTAATCCAGGTCAGTTTCTATCTGTAACGCTATTTTTTCTAGTACGAAAGGACCGAGAAAATGAGGCCCATGCTTTAAGCACGCCTCCCTCTAACTTTATGAAATCAACTCAATAAAACAAAAGAAGGGCAAAACCGGCCCCTAGATAAGAGATAAGTTAAGGTGGCAGAGCCCGGATAAATGCAAAAGACCTAAGCCCTTTCTCTCAGAGGTTCAAATCCTCTCCTTAACTATGCTAACTCTTCTATTTACCCACCTTATTAATCCCCTTGCCTTTATCATTCCAGTCCTCTTAGCAGTTGCTTTCCTTACCCTAATTGAACGAAAAATTTTAGGATACATGCAACTACGAAAAGGCCCTAATGTAGTAGGCCCCTACGGCCTTCTTCAACCTATTGCTGACGGCATTAAGCTTTTTATTAAAGAACCAGTCCGCCCATCGACTTCTTCCCCATTCTTATTTTTAACAGCACCTATACTAGCCCTAACTCTAGCCCTCATATTATGAACTCCCATACCAACTCCCTACCCAGTCGCTGATATCAACCTAGGGGTCCTCTTCATTTTAGCCCTCTCCAGCCTCGCTGTATATTCCATTCTAGGCTCTGGATGAGCATCCAACTCAAAATACGCCCTAATTGGGGCCCTTCGGGCAGTAGCACAGACAATTTCATACGAAGTCAGCCTCGGACTAATTCTACTTTCCATTATTATTTTTACAGGAGGATTCACCCTACAACTGTTCAATACCAGTCAAGAGCCCATTTGACTTCTCCTTCCTGCTTGGCCATTAGCAGCAATATGATATATTTCGACCCTAGCAGAAACAAACCGAGCCCCATTCGACCTCACAGAGGGCGAGTCCGAACTAGTCTCCGGCTTCAACGTAGAATATGCCGGAGGCCCCTTTGCATTATTTTTTCTGGCAGAGTATGCCAACATCCTCTTAATAAATACCCTGTCAACGATTCTCTTCTTGGGAGCATCCCACATCCCCACCATCCCTGAATTAACATCAATTAACCTAATAACCAAAGCTGCCCTTCTATCAGTCTTATTTTTATGAGTACGAGCCTCATACCCCCGATTTCGATATGACCAATTAATGCACTTAATCTGAAAAAATTTTCTCCCCATTACACTAGCTATAATCTTATGACACATAACTCTACTAATTGCATTTGCAGGCTTACCCCCACAATAATGCCCGGAGCTGTGCCCGAATGCCCAGGGACCACTTTGATAGAGTGATTTACAGAGGTTAAAATCCTCTCAGCCCCTAGAAAGAAGGGACTCGAACCCATACCTAAGAGATCAAAACTCTTAGTGCTACCACTACACCACTTCCTAGTAGAGTCAGCTAAACAAGCTTTTGGGCCCATACCCCAAAAATGTTGGTTAAAACCCTTCCCCTACTAATGAACCCATACGTGCTTACCATCTTCCTTCTCAGCCTTGGCCTAGGCACAACCCTTACTTTTGCGAGCACGCACTGATTCCTCGCCTGAATAGGCCTCGAAATTAATACACTAGCCATCTTACCCCTTATAGCCCAACACCACCACCCACGAGCAGTAGAAGCCACAACCAAGTATTTTCTTACCCAAGCAACAGCAGCAGCAACACTATTGTTCGCAACCACAACCAATGCATGACTCACTGGAGAATGAAATATTACCCATACATTCCACCCCCTCTCATCAACACTCGTAACAACAGCCCTCGCACTTAAAGTAGGGCTTGCACCACTACACCTCTGATTGCCGGAGGTCCTCCAAGGATTAAATTTATCAACAGGACTCATCTTGGCTACCTGACAAAAATTAGCCCCCTTCGCACTCCTAGTCCAAATCTCCCACACCATACATCCTCCACTTCTAACCTCCTTGGCAATTTTATCAGCCCTTATTGGGGGCTGAGGAGGCCTTAACCAAACCCAATTACGGAAAATCCTAGCATACTCCTCAATCGCCCACCTCGGCTGAATGATTATTATTATCCAATTCATTCCTCAACTTACCATCCTTGCTCTTCTCATATATATTATCATAACATCCGCAACCTTCCTGACATTTAAACTTACAGCCACAACAAAAATTAATACACTAACACTATCTTGGCCAAAAGCACCAACCATTACAGCCCTTGCCACCCTACTTCTACTCTCACTCGGGGGCCTTCCTCCTCTTACCGGATTTTTACCTAAATGACTTATCCTTCAAGAACTAACAAAACAGAATCTTCCATTCACAGCTACCATCATGGCCCTAACCGCCTTACTCAGCCTCTACTTCTATCTCCGCCTTTGCTACTCAATAACCCTTACCATTTCACCTAACACAAATAACTCCTCCGCCCCCTGACGCCTTAACAATACCCAAATATCTCTTCCCCTGTCAACTCTAACAATCATAGCCCTACTTCTTCTCCCAACTTCCCCCGCCCTTACTACGCTCCTTTTTTAAGAACTTAGGCTTACTCAGACCAAGGGCCTTCAAAGCCCTAAGAAGAAGTGAAAACCTTCTAGTTCTTGAATAAGACTTGCAGGACTCTATCCCACATCTTCTGAATGCAACCCAGACACTTTAATTAAGCTAAAGCCTTACTAGATGAGAAGGCCTCGATCCTACAAACTCTTAGTTAACAGCTAAGCGCTCAAACCAGCGAGCATCCATCTACTTTCCCCGCCGCCCAAAAAAGGCGGGGAAAGCCCCGGCAGGGGTTAAACTGCGCCTTCAGACTTGCAATCTGATGTGCCTTACACCACGGGGCTTCTGGGAGGAAGAGGATTTAAACCTCTGTGCATGGGGCTACAACCCACCGCCTAAACACTCGGCCATCCTACCTGTGGCAATCACACGCTGATTTTTTTCCACTAATCATAAAGATATCGGCACCCTTTACCTTGTATTTGGTGCTTGGGCCGGAATGGTCGGAACTGCCCTAAGTCTCCTAATTCGGGCAGAGCTGAGTCAACCCGGATCCCTCCTGGGGGATGACCAGATTTATAATGTTATCGTTACAGCACATGCATTCGTAATAATTTTTTTTATAGTGATACCTATTATAATTGGGGGCTTCGGAAACTGACTCGTGCCTCTAATAATTGGAGCCCCCGACATAGCATTCCCCCGAATAAATAACATAAGCTTCTGGCTTCTCCCTCCCTCTTTCCTTCTACTATTAGCCTCCTCCGGGGTTGAGGCAGGGGCCGGGACAGGCTGAACGGTTTACCCTCCCCTCGCCAGCAATCTTGCCCACGCAGGGGCTTCTGTTGACCTAACTATTTTTTCACTTCATCTCGCAGGTGTTTCTTCCATTCTTGGCGCAATCAACTTCATCACAACTATTATTAATATAAAACCCCCTGCCATTTCACAGTACCAAACTCCTTTATTTGTTTGAGCTGTCCTAATTACGGCTGTCCTCCTACTTCTCTCCCTCCCTGTCTTAGCCGCAGGCATCACCATACTTCTAACAGATCGAAACTTAAATACGACCTTCTTTGACCCTGCCGGAGGAGGAGACCCAATCCTTTATCAACACTTATTCTGATTCTTTGGGCATCCTGAAGTATATATTCTAATCCTGCCAGGCTTTGGAATAATTTCACACATTGTTGCCTATTACTCAGGGAAAAAAGAACCATTCGGGTATATAGGCATAGTCTGAGCTATAATAGCGATTGGCCTCTTAGGCTTTATTGTTTGAGCCCATCACATGTTTACAGTAGGCATGGACGTAGATACCCGAGCATACTTTACATCTGCAACAATAATTATTGCCATTCCCACAGGCGTTAAAGTTTTTAGTTGATTAGCTACCTTACATGGAGGCTCAATTAAATGGGACACGCCCATACTATGGGCCTTAGGGTTTATTTTTCTCTTTACAGTTGGGGGTTTGACAGGCATTGTACTAGCCAATTCATCTCTTGATATTGTTCTCCACGATACTTACTACGTAGTCGCCCACTTCCATTATGTCCTATCAATAGGGGCTGTCTTTGCTATTATAGGCGCCTTTGTTCACTGATTCCCCTTATTTACAGGCTTCACCCTTCACGACACTTGAACAAAAATCCACTTTGGCGTAATATTTATTGGTGTGAACCTTACCTTCTTCCCTCAACACTTCCTAGGTCTGGCCGGCATGCCCCGACGATACTCTGACTACCCAGATGCTTATACCCTTTGAAACACAATCTCCTCAATCGGCTCATTAGTATCTCTTATCGCTGTTGTAATATTCTTATTCATTTTATGAGAAGCATTTGCTGCTAAACGAGAAGTATTATCCACCGAACTTGCCTCCACAAACGTTGAATGACTTCACGGATGCCCCCCTCCCTACCACACATTCGAAGAGCCAGCATTTGTTCAAGTGCAGTTATGCGAGAAAGGAAGGAATTGAACCCCCATAAACTAATTTCAAGTTAGCCACATAACCACTCTGTCACTTTCTTCATAAGATACTAGTAAAATATTACATTGCTTTGTCAAGGCAAAATTGCAAGTTAGACCCTTGCGTGTCTTAAGCTTTTAAGCTCAATGGCACATCCCTCACAATTAGGATTCCAAGACGCGGCCTCCCCAGTAATAGAAGAGCTCCTCCACTTCCACGATCA
>JBBPCW010134023.1:0-16711 GCA_037974425.1 Phenacogrammus interruptus
AATGTGTGTGTGTGTGTGTGTGTGTGTGGGTGTGTGGGTGTGTGTGTGTGTGTGTGTGTGTATGTGTTTGTCAGTGTCTTTGTGTCTGCCATTTGGACAGGCTCCAGAACAGAAGTTTGACCCTAAGTATTTCCAGACTGTTCTGACCTCCCCTCTCCTCCCTTTCCCGTCCCATTGTTCTTTTGTCCTAAAGGAAGCAGAGTGGGGGTTGAGAGGTGTGGGGGTTGGAGTTGGGGGCGGTCCAGTCTCCACTCTTGACCCTTCATAGCAGGCAGCCTGATCCTGTCACCTGAACCGTTCCGATATTCACATATCAGTGGCCCACTCCCAGTCTAAAAATACATATCCTTCATAGTCAGGAATGATCTGGACAAACATTTTAAGGCTCTTTTTTACTGAGGCTTTTTAATGATTACTTCACAGGTATTTTTCAGTTCAAGTTTTGTTAATATAACAGGGCTAACAGAGTCTTTCCTGGTACTCTCTTAAGAATAGACAGACCAAAAAGTGTTCTTTGGAGCAATAAGTAGTATTTCTTAATCTTTCTCCTGGGAACATATTGCCCTGCACAGTTCCAACAATTTTCTGCTTCAACAAACCGGATCCATGATTGATTATTAACCAATCAGTTGAATCAGGTGTCACAGGAAATTGAAACTATGCAATTTAGATGCTTGGATGTTTAGTAGCTTGCCAGTTAGGATAAACAGATGACTTGTCCAGCTTCAGCTTATTTTTTTGTTTAAAACATTGGGAATTGCCATAATTTATGTTGGATTGACATGAATACACACAAATTAGTTAAAGTAATTAAAATAATCTTTAGCAATGAGCTAATGTCTGAAAAAAGACATATTTTACAATGACTCTTCTTAAAAATAACTGTAGGCAGTGATGTACCACTCAATTTTTATATAATCACATACTCTTCAATAATATTTTACTTTTTGTCAGTTGGAGGGGGGTGTCTTTGATGTAAATATTCTATACCAATTAAGCAAGGGCAATACCACTCATTTTCATTTTGCCAAATAGCAAGGCTATTCTACAACAACACTTCTTTTAGTGCATGTAAAAATAGCCAGTGCTTTGATATTTCTTAATTGAAAACCTGTTACAAATGATCTGTCATTACACACCAGTCACTGCATTTCCAGTAGTCTTAAGGTAACATCACTAGTTGCTGCTAATGTTAGGTAGCTCACCAGCTTAGTGTGATGTGTTAGCATGTAAGTATTTGATCAGAGAATTTAAAATGTAAGAAACAAGAAAGATTTGCATGACACTTGATATATAATTTGCGTGATTAGCATAATCTTTGGATGCAGATACATTTCCACACAAGCAGCTAGCTAATTGGTCTGATATGTAGACATTGGCCCTTTCTTTAAGCATATAAAGGTTTCATATTAGTTTATTTTTGTAACTGTTGAAGATACTAATGTTCACTTCATGAATGTGATTTTTTATTGTTGCATAATGGAATTCAATTTAATGGAACAGAGCTATGTTGACACCAGCCAGCTAAAGAAGTAAGCATGTATTTTTGGTGTCGAGTAAGTCAAGAAAGGGATAAAATCTTACACTTTGTGTGTTCAATTTTAGTTATGTGATTTTTTGTAAGTTGTAATAAATACTTGCATGAAAGTGGTCTGCATGGGCTAACAAAGTGTTGTAGACAAGATTTTGCTTACAAAAATATTTGAGAGCTTTAAATTAGTTTTAAAATACAACCACTATTTTGCCCTAAACAGCTAAATGGTTTGAGTGTTACTTTTTAATGGTCTCCACAGCAGTACAGTTTTAAATGCTGTGTCACAAATATTTACATATGGTTAACAATATGTCAGTCTATGGCAAAATAATAAAGGAACCATGCTGATCATATTAAGCCTTAACAAGCCTCATAAACATTCATGAATGTTATTGAAATCTAATTGAAAATTGTAAATATAAAACTAGACTTAACTTGACTAACTAGACTTAATTTTCCTGCATATTCCAAAACTGGTTTCCAATCATACTGTTGTATTGTTACAATAGCAGTTTGTGTTTTAATGAACGACAAGGGAGGAAGAGTTTTAATGAAAGGCAATGGTTCAGTGGCTAACTGTTGCCCTTCATCTCTAAAAGTCCTCTTTCCCAATCTTTCTTTCCCACAATAAGCTCACCATGGGCGGCTCAGCAGCGAGTCAGTGCTGGCGTTTTTAAACACTGGAGAACAATCTTATCTGGCTTAAACATCACACCCGCTGCCTGTCCTGTCACGCTCTCACACAAAAATGTCTCAGTTAGAGCCATTTCCACACCTTTCCTAAGTCACTGTGTAAAAGAGCTGTTAGTTTTATAAAGACTTACTAGTTTAGGCTCTGCAGGATTTGTTATAGTTTTCATTGTCTGGCTTTAAATTCTTATGCTTTCTGCAATTGCTCTTTAGATGCTTGACATTAAATGTAAAATTTTATGTCTGTACATAAGTTTAGTCACATTTTATATTTTATTACTATTACACTATGTTAAATTTTGCGAATAAACTGTAGCTGTGCATTAAAACATACAAACGTTGTTCCTTAAAAATCAATAAAAAACTGCAATTGTAATTTGACCAAGTGCACACAAACTTCTCCATTTGAATGTATGTGTATCTTCTTCAAGAATGGCATAAGTGTGGAAAGCTTCAATGAAGTAAAGGGGGACTACTATGTAGGTAAACTACAAAGCGATTTGGATTGTTAGGCATTTTCATGTCTCATGGTTTGTGTTATTAGTGTGACTGTGTTAGCAATTGCACTACTGTTCTTCTTAAGTTTTCTTTATATTATTATTATTATTTTTGCAGCCAGAAAAGGCACCGTTTTTGTCTGAGCTCGTGCAGACTTTTGGAACCATCAAAACATTTGTAAATATCCATAGTTGTGTGCTTCTATAAATCTTTCTGCTTAGATTTTCATTTGGTTACATTTGATATCTTTATTACTATTCCAAAACATTAAACAATATAAACAAATCAGGGAATAATAAGGAAAGGTTTGCTTAATTTGATGGTTTTCAAATTTTTTGATACCACTTGTATTTGTATGTGTATTGCTTAGGACCCTCTGCTGTGCAAGGAGTTTTGATGTCTACAGATGTGGACACCCTGAAGATTTCCTGGCAGCCTGGCCCAGGGAAAACTGAACAAATTCGAATTGTGCTCAGAGACAGCAAGGATCAAATCTCCACCTGGAACACCACATCATCCAACACCACCTCCTACACAAAGAACGGTCTGATTCCTGGGTGTCTTTACAACATTAGCATCATCACAGAAGCAGCAGGATTACAGAACTCTTTCACTATACAAGCCCAAACAGGTATTTTTTTCTTTAGTCAAGGAAATTTGTAAATGAAGTTCCCATTGACTCCTTTAAGCTGTACATTTCTCACTCCTGTAGCTAAATAATTAACAGATATGTTTAAAAGAATAAGGCTTAAGATTTCAAGGGCATATTTCAGACGCACTCTAACACACTACCTGCAGTATTTAGAGTGGCTAGAGTCAGTCTGGAAAGTCCACTTCATGGCTCTGTCCAAAGGTGCATTCTTACACAGCTGGTGTCACCTCAGAAAATATTTTTAGGAAAAAACCCCTCCAATGTCAAGAGAAATTGCAGCTGACTGTATTGATGTAGGTCAACCTGTGCTTTCTGTCTTTGCCATATGTTTTCTGTTTAGCCTGACCCTATGTTTATTATGTCACAAAAACACTTTAACTTCACTAACTACATCTTACATACAAAAAATTATAGATCATATAAAATAATGTACAATTAGTTGTTCTAAGCCAGGGGTCCCCAACCTTTTTGAAACTGAGAACTACTTCACGGGTACTGAGACATACAAAGGGCTACCGGTTTGATACACTAGAACAGAATTTACCTCAACATATCTTATCTTCATGGGTAATAAACATGCTTTTTTTCAGATATAGTCTTTTTCAAATCTACATAAACACAAATGTGATTAAAGAAGAATAGCAAGAGGATAAAAAATGCCCACTGATTAGTTGTGCTATTTTTAGAACAGGTTCGTCTGGCTACTCATGTGGTACTTGGGGGCACCACATTGGTGACCCCTGTTCTAAGGTGTGCAATACATGTTACCTTCAGGTTGAATAGGGTTTTTACCCACAGTGTCCAATCAAGATGTAAAAGAATGCAGGCCATTGACAGGTCAAAATCTGCTTTTTTGTTGTGTGTGTATAGCCTTTTTTCACAATATATTTAGGCAGCCATGTGAACACCCCATCTCTCTTTCCTGCTGCTCAGGTGTTATGTGAGTTAGTCATAGTGTTTTAAAATCTGCACTCAACACACCCCCTAGATTGGTATCAGTGTCTCAGCCTTTGTGCTTTAGTTCCTTTCTTTCAGAATGTTCTGTTGTTGGGAGCAGAGTATAAACACACTATGAGAGCTTGGAACAATTGAAATGTCTAAGCAAAGCCATAGTTACCGTATATCACATTAAATACACATTCAGCCATCTGTCAACAACCATTTTCCTCTTTTTGTAGTGTTCAAGACCTTCAACTTGAGATATTCTGAATTCTGAAATGTGAAAAACCTAAGTGCTTTAATACACAGACAGCAAGAAAGGAAATGAAAGGCTGGAAAAGTGTTTTATTGCTCAAGCAACCTATTGAGGCACAGCTAGAATGTCAGTACAATTTTGTTTACATCTTCGTTGCAGTAAAAAACTCTGCTTTTCTGGAAAGGCTTGGAGCATTATTGCGAGGATTTGTAGAGGTACATGGAGATTATATAAGTTGTGTATAAAGTTATACAAGCACTATTTGTGTTCACAAATTAGCTGAACACACAAAGGGAAATCAGTGCATATTAGATCATAAATAATAAGAGTAAAAGATGTAATCTAAAACCCGGTGGCTAACTAAAAACCAAGATATTTTTAACTAATGTTAGTGGACGGACAGTGTCACATATTCAAGTAACACTACAAAAGTAGTAAACATTAGTTTGTTATGCAATTACAAATAAATAAAGCAGTGCTTACCCTTGTGCAGTTTGATCGAAAAATGTTCTTACTTGAAAGCTTCTTAAAGTAAAATCTGATCAGCTACAAACTGATTTTCAAAGCTTCACCCTTTAAAAAAATCCATAACAAGTGTTTGTGCTTAATCAGTTAATCAGTTGCTCAATAAGGCCATTTCTCGCTGTATCTCCCACCCTGTAAACGACAGCTCCAGGTGAGGTTTCCCAGCTAAAGATGGAAAGTATTGCTGAACCTGGCTCACTGAAGATTACCTGGGAACCGCCTGTGGGACAGTGGGAACAGTACCGTGTTTTACTTCTCAATGGCAACGAGACGCTGGTTAATGAAATTGTTGACAAAACAGCAAAGGAGTTTGACTTCTCTGGGCTAAATCTACAGCCAGGCAGAGAGTACAAAGCTGCAGTGAGCGTGGAGAGTGGAGGACAGGCCAGTATTGTCTACTGCCAAGGAGGAACAGGTAACACTGAATTACTATCTAGTGACACTGCTCTTTCTATGCCAGATAATTAGTTATAATTGTGATGAAGAAGAACTATAATGAAATACAAGTGATTTGTATAACTAAGACCAGTGCTTGGCTTTATAAGTGCTGGGGAAACTACACCAACAGATAATTCTGTTTTTTTATCATGTTTCTTCTTAATATTGTACAATGCATAGATATATTTTAATGTGATTTAAAAACAATACCCTCATCCTAAGCATTTGACTGTTGTAAATAGTACAGTAAGTACTGCACAGAATGTTCAGGCACTTTCTGCGTGTTTTGAGACTCCATGTCCATGTAACTGTAGTCCTTAAAGTGCAATGTACAAGCATTAGCTGCACAATAAGGCAATTTCTCGCTGTATCTCCCACCCTGTAAACGACAGCTCCAGGTGAGGTTTCCCAGCTAAAGATGGAAAGTATTGCTGAACCTGGCTCACTGAAGATTACCTGGGAACCGCCTGTGGGACAGTGGGAACAGTACCGTGTTTTACTTCTCAATGGCAACGAGACGCTGGTTAATGAAATTGTTGACAAAACAGCAAAGGAGTTTGACTTCTCTGGGCTAAATCTACAGCCAGGCAGAGAGTACAAAGCTGCAGTGAGTGTGGAGAGTGGAGGACAGGCCAGTACTGTCTACTGCCAAGGAGGAATAGGTAAAACTGAATTACGACAGAATGTAGTGATTTTTCATGCTCCATAAAAATAGCATACCTTTAGTAATGGCTGTTATGAAAAGGCAATGACTAGACTTAGCATGAAAATTGCTTAGGTTTTTTTTAAGTTTTTCACTTTTAAATATAATTCTTTGTCGCTTTCTATTCTCTGTTTTCTCTTCTCTGCTTTTTGTCTTTTTTCCTCTCTTTTATCTCTCTTACTCTTTCTTACTCTCTCTTTATCTCTCTCTGTGCTACACAACCTCCCTAGACCCACCTCCTGTGTCCCAGCTCCGTATCCGTCATGCAGATGAAACTTCTCTCAGCGCCCTGTGGAGTCACAGCCCAGGATCATCATCCCGGAGTGGGTACACTGTGGAGCTTTACCATGGCAACAGTCACACAGCCATTCAGAAACGAGTCTTAGACAGAAGTATGAGAGAATGCACCTTCAATGTGCTCACACCTGGTCACCTATACAGCATTGTTGTGACGACCACAAGCGGAAGCCTTAGGAACACTGCTACAGTGACAGGAAGAACGTGTAAGGCTAACTTATCTAACCTCTCTCTCTCTCTCTCTCTCTCTCTCTCTCTCTCTCTCACCCACCCAGTATTATCTTTAATATTATGATGATTAGCAGATGCTACACTACAACAGTGGTAAGCAACAGCAATGACATACTAAGGGGCAGCTGATAGCCTAGCGATTACGGCATTCGCCCTGTGATCAGGAAGTCACGGGTTCGATTCTCAAGACCGCTAGGCACCTCTGAGGTACCCTGAGCAAGGTACCGTCCCCACACACTGCTCCCCGGGCGCTGTGTTCCTGTTGCCCCCTGCTTCACTTGGTGAATGGGTTAAATGCAGAAGAAGTATTTCGTGCTGCTCACACTGTGCGCTGGGTGTGTTCACGTATGACCAGATGTGTTCACGTATGACCTTTCACACTTTTCACTTTTTCACTTCAGCTGCTGGAAAGTTGAGATTTTTATCATCATTGCCAGTTTCAAACATGATGCAAAACTGTTATATGAAAGACATAATTTTCTGTTTTTTAAGTTAAAGTGTAAGGACATGGATGCAAAAAATATCAGTACGTTCTCCCCTCCTTTCTCCCCAGTACCTCTTGCAGTGAAACACCTGAAGCTAAGCAACATGGGAACTGTAGACTCTCTCAATGCCACCTGGGGCAGGCCTCATGGAGATTTGGATTACTATCATGTATTACTCTTGCACCACAAAGAGGTCATCCATAACATTAGCATTTCAGCCAACACCACCTCTATCCACCTACCCTCTCTCAGATCTGGAGCTGCCTACAAGCTCATAGTAACCACAGTCAGCGATGAACAAGTCTCCAAACAGGCTGAGGCAGAATGCCGCACAGGTATCTATCGCACTGTTTGCATGTTAGTATTTCATCCAATTGAGCAACATCTAGTCTGGAATGTGTTACCAAAAAAAGCATAATTTCTGCCAAGAAAAGGCTTGAGAGCCTCCTTCAGGCAAACTCAAATCTATTTGTCCCTCTCAAAATGATTATATACCAGGGGCAACTGGGAGCCTAGTGGTTAGGGCATTCGCCCTGCGATCAGAAAGTCCGGGTTCGATCCCAGGACCGCTAGGCACAGCTGAGGTACCCTGAGCAAGGTAACGACCCACACACTGCTCCCGGGCGCCGTGTTCCTGCTGCCCCCTGTTTCACTTGGTGAATGGGTTAAATGCAGAGGAAGAATTTCATGCTGTTCACACTGTGTGCAGTGGTGTGTTCACGTATGACAAATGGTCACTTTCACGTTATTTTTAACCTAACCCGTTTTGCATCACTTTTAATCTTATTTATTCATATTCTTAAAACAAGGATTTATTTTAAATACACAGTCTATCAGAAAGTACTGTTTTTTTGTGTTATGTGCTGGAAAAAAGCTCAACGACTAGAGAAACAAAATGAAAAGCATTAGACCGTAAAGGGCCCATAACATATATTTTTCCTAAATCTCTTTCTCCCAGAGTCTTTTATGTTGTTTTTGTGGTTTTATGTACGAACAATCTATGGGTTTGTTTACAAACTCTCTTCATCCCATACAATTAAAAAAGAGCTCTTTTCTTATTGGTTATGCTGCAAATATTACAATTATTTAAGCAGACAGCAAACAACAAAAGCTGTAAGTTCAGACTGGTGCAATAACATCTACGGAAGACAGTGGTGAGTGTACTCAAACTGTGTCTGTTGTCAGGAACAGTAAGTATTGATAGGAAGAAAGATAGATAATCAGTTAATCTGTTTAGTTGCATTCAATTAGCAAATTATTCATTGCAATGTTTTTAATCCTCATCCAAAATTTTTGGATTGTGACAGGCCTACACTCCAGGCTGACATAGTGCTTTGGCATTACCTAGTAAAACAAAACTGCTATGGTCTGAATAGGTGGGCACATGTGAATGCAATTATTTTCATGACATGAATTCAGAGGAAAAAATCGCAATTGAAAAAAAATCACCACAAAAATCATTTTTTTACCCAGTAACACTGGGAACTCTCAGTTAATTATATAAAACATTTAAAGCTTTGTTACTTAAATGTTCACTTTAACAGCATGGAAAAGGCTGTACAGAAATAGTTTTCTAATGATTTCTGTACATAGAAGGCTCACTTTATCCAGTGCACACTTTGTGAGACTAAACGTCTACCTTTAAAAGATATAATAATGTTCACTCTTGTTCCAAGAAATTAATCATGAGATAAAATCTCTGAAAAACAATGCAGCCCTCCAATACAAAGGGAATGTGTGGAATTTCAGGAAGCTCAGTGCAGAGAAAAAAGAAGCAGGGACTTTATCAGTCTTCCTGAGCGGACCCAACCGTTTCCAATGGCACAGAAAAGCTATTTTTAGCAATTCACCTCCAGCTCAAATTAAGTCAAGAAATGCACCTTAAACAATACAGAACACAAAACATTTCAACAGCTTTCCAGGAATTATTTGGGTTGGGGAGCATTCCTAACCATCTGTGGTCCATTTGATGAAAGGCTATACGAAGATTAGTACAAATTGCCAGTACGCCAACAAGGTAAGTGGCCAGTGAGTGTGTGATTCTGTAGATGGTCATTGGAAATACAACTCATACTTAACTCTGGCAAGGGTTTTGTTTGTAAATATAATTTGTAAACATAACAATGGCAACAACAACAAAAACAATAGTAGTAGTAATAATAACAAAAACAGCTATTTTTTTTATTATTATTTCTACTACTATAACTACTACTACTAATAATAATATTTTATATTTTGCCAGAAAGTAATTAACACAACAACTCTCCCTCTTTGTTTTCAGCACCAGCAGCTGTTGCTGCGGTAACAGTCCGTAACAACGGACGCTCAGACTACTTTAATGTCTCCTGGAAAGGTGCAGCAGGAGATATTGACAGTTACCAGGTCACCCTGAAATATCAAGAGCTCATCTTGCACAGGCTGACCATTACCAATGTCAGCTCTGAATTCAGCAGCCTGGTGGCTGGCCGACTCTACACTATCTCTATCAGTGCATGCAGTGGCAATTACAAAAATATCACTGTAGTCCAGGCAAGAACTCGTAAGTTACACCAAATTCAGCAACACTCAGTTTCAAAGCTTTGAAATAATGTGCCATTAACTGTGTTATTTATTCAAAAAGAACTTATGTGATGTACATTGAAACATTATAACCCAAATGCAATATTATAAACTATCATAAACTTCAAAGTTTTATATACTTTTAGGTCCATGTATTGTTTTTGGGGAAACAAGTTCTGTAAATTAATAAATCAATCTTTATAGTTACCTGCAGCTCTGATCCATGTTCTAAATGTCTTAATTTTAACAACAAGCCACCAAATATTTTAGATCTGTGAGGCTGTACAATGCTACCCCCAAGGAATTTTTTTTTTACATTTATCTGCAACCAAATAAATGTATACTAACACTGTTGTCACTTTTGAACTGTAGTGAACATATACAAAAGCCATCAGTAAGTGTTGTGAGAGTAAAGAACATACACAAGGATCACAGAACTGGTGGACTAAAATAGAAAACATTTATGTTAATTGTTAAAGACTCATTAACGTCTGAGCATTAAATGATCAGAAAGCCTTTTTTTCTGATCAGAAAGTTAAACTGACAAATGTTTTCATAAAGACAGAGTAATATTTATATAATGTATAGATGGATTGTAATTTCTATCACCCTCCCCCTTTCAGAACCATCTGCAGTACAGAACCCCACCGCCATCCACTTAGCCCAAGAAAATGTTTTGAAGGTGTATTGGAACCATGCAGTCGGGGATTATGACTATTATAATGTGGCGATCCTACACAATAACAGTCTCCTCCAGAACCAGACAGTGGATAGGAGTCTGAACGAATGCGTGTTTAGTGATCTGGTGCCTGGTCGTCTCTATACTGTTATCGTCAGAACCTGGAGTGGACAATATAAGACAAGTGTTTCCACTGATGGTCGAACATGTGAGTGTTGGCATCTTTCATCATAATATTTTTCTCGTTTTTCATTTTCTATTTTGTTTATTTTCTCCGGCACTATTATATTAATTGCGGTACAGAGCTGCTATTTTTTACTATGTTATATACGCATTATCCATTTACACTATTAGAAACTATTGCTTCCTCTCATTGCCCACTTTTTCTCATAGGCACAATGTATAGTCTGTATGTCCATCTGTTGCAGCACAATATGCCAGTTGCCCTCTACTCTGCTCATTATTGGTCAATTTCTGACCACAAGACCACTGTTGACCAGATATTATTTTTGTGGTGGACCATTCTGAACACAGCAGTGACAGTAATATGGTGGAGGTGCTGGTTGAAGTGGACCATGCAATGCAATGTTCCTGGAGTTTTAATACATGTCGGTGTCACTGCTCACTTGATAGTAGCTCACCATCCAAAAATACCAGGAGTGGATCAGTAGATGGGATACAGTACACTAACACACTACTTTTACAGTCCAAAGTAGTGGTTTCTAATGAAGAGAAGCATGAGTGCGCTTCATGGGTAAATCCAAATTGAAATGAACTACTGCCACCTAGTGGTATTTAAAATAAACATGCCATGATGGGTTTAGATTGAAGCATAATATTATTACAATTATGTTGTTGCCAAGGGATCAGCAATCAAATTGCTTTACAGTCAAGATACAAGATACCCAGCAACTTTATAATTTGTAATATGTTGTTGATAAGGTGATGAGCTATTAGAATGAGATGGTCTATCTGATCATATCCAGCTTATCAACAGCTTCTCAGGTGCTTTATGATTTAAAGCTGTTCAAGATTAACTTTATTTTTATCTCAGCTGTCTACACATATACAGTGAGACAAGATGGCATGACGAATGGGGGAGTCTGATGACTTGTGGGAAAAGCTCTCACACAGCCTGGCCAATTGTGATTTGATACTGCTGTCCTGTAGTAAGGGGAGAGAATTTTGTAGTGTAGTACAGTTGGTTCCCAGGATTAAGAAACACTGAATTAAATTATGTTTATACGGTTATTTAATAGAATTTTCCATTAAAATACTGAATGCATTGTCTTTACACTGTTTTTTTTATCACGAGTCTGCAGCTAGTTCTAATGTTCTTTCATTCAGTCCCTGCTGCAGTACGTGCACTGACCCTGGCCCAGAGTGGCACCACAGATTTGCGAGTCACATGGGCGGCAGCAGCGGGAGACGTGGATCACTACGAGGTTCAGATCCTCTGCAATGACACATCGGTTTTCTCTGCAGAAAAACTTTCCAACACAGCACGACAGCATCATTTCTTCCCACTCAGCCCCGGCCACCTCTACAAGATAGTGGTATCCACCATCAGTGGGTCATATGTACGGCCCCAGTTCATAGAAGGTCGGACTGGTAAGAATGATACCTCAGAGTGTATAAGGATCTGTAGTTATATACTAACCAGTCGTATTAGAAATGCTTACCTTACACCAAGCCTCAATATGAATTACCAAATAGGGACTGCAGTGTTTAAAATCACCTACCCAGTGGGATGATTCGGTGAACAACAGGACCATTTTCATATCCTAACACTCCCTCACTAATTTCATATAATTTTTTTCTAGATGGTTATGTAAAACTCTAGTCGTCTTCCGTGTGCCTATTAGTGCCGTTTGTAGAAGCTAATATGTTATCCCCAAGCTAATAAGCATTTATGATGAATATGCTCTTTATCCTTTCTCTTGATTTTCAGTTAAGAGGAAGTGGTAGTTTTAGAGGAGGGAGTGTCTTCCTTCATTGTGGGCTTGTCTGGTTTATTGTTAATATGTCAGGTATAACAATTAGTATTAAACTGAGAACTTTATTTGTTGTAGTATTACATAGAAAAAATGTTAGATACCTGTACATAGTAAACTGAAAGCCTTATATTGAATTGTGCAATATTTTTACACTCCTGTTCATACTGTAGCTCATCTTCTGTGAGTTCTGCACAATGAGACAAGATGAGTAATCTTTTCTTTCATTCCATACAGTACCCAGCCACATTGAGAAGCTCCTGCTCATCCCTGGAAGTCTCAGCGGCAGTCTGAGGGCCACCTGGATGCCAGGAATCGGAGATATGGATTTCTATGAAGTGTCTTTGTTCCAGAACACACACATTGAAGCTGCCCATCGTGTCCCTAAGCAAGATAACACAACAGAATTTAAAGATCTTGTGCCTGGTCAGCAGTACACTGTCATTGTGCAGACAGTGAGTGGAGCACTGACCAACAACAGCACAGCCAGTGGGCGAACAGGTGAGGTACAGCTCTGACTGAGTATTACAAACCAAAAACCTAAACATCAGATGGACAGCCTGAGTAGCCAAACTAATAGTATTTACCACTTACTCATTAGTAGCAACCTACTAACAAATTAATTTGTTTTGATTTCTGGAATCCACATATATCATTTTTTGGCTACTAGTTGACTATCATGAAAGACATGCAGATGAATGTTACCAGTATTGTTGTGTGCGCTGCAGTTCCTTCTGCAGTGAAGGTCCTTCAGATGGACATTGAGCCCACCACACACAGTCTAACGGCTACTTGGGAGACAGCCGTCGGTGTTTATGATGCATACATCTTGCAGCTGAAGGATGAGGACAAGGTTGTGGTGGCAAACATCTCTGTTCCTGCGGGAGTTACACAGCACCTCTTTGAGGGGCTGACCCCAGGGAGATTCTACATCATCCACCTCAAAACCCTTAGCAACTCCACCCACAGCAAGGAGGTCACAGCGACAGGGCAGACACGTAAGGCACACTACTTCATTACATATATTGCTGTATCATCCCATACAATCCCATACAATTCTGCTGCCATAAGTCTATTCCATAATTATCTGTAGCTCTTCGCCCATTGTAGCTGGGATGGGCTCCAGCCCCCCCCCCGACCCTGAATGCAGGAATGAGGGGTAGTTAGTGGATGGATGGATCTGTAGCTCTCCCATCTTGTTGCTGTTTTAATCCAGTTACTGCACAGATGTTTATGAGGAATGGGACTTGCCTTTGTTCCCACAGGTCCAGCTGCTGTGACAGGTCTCCGGTTGCTTTCCAATAGCACAGGAGAGCTAATGTTTGGCTGGAATGTGTCTGAAGGCTGGGTGGACCACTATGACCTCTACCTGTACAACCAGGACAACCTGCTCCAGGACCACAGCAAAGTAGGGGCAGGCGAGCGGACTTACATTTTCTCTCACCTGCTGCCTGGGACATCCTTCAAGCTCGTGATATTTAGCAAGAGCAGAGGAAGCAAGAGCAGTGACTCTACTCTGTGGGCACACACAGGTATTATCAGAATTAGTAAAGATTATTGTTAAAAAGCAAAATGGTCATTTTTTAGGACAAGTTCCACTGGTTGCTTTTGTGAGAAGGTAACCAGCTTTTTAATTAACTATATTTGCTGCTAGAGTTAGTTTTGGGTGCAGGATTAAGTGTACTTTGCCACAGTAACACATTTGTGGGAATTGATTTGTTAGAAACCTTAAACTTGTAGAAAGGCATTGTTTGTATACAGTTTCTGAACAGAACTGCTTGTGCCTAAATATTTTAAGTATGAGATCACTCTCAATCTTTAATATCTCAATCAATGTGGGGTCAAAAACAGACTAATGATGAATTGATAGCAGATTAACTAATT
Organism: Phenacogrammus interruptus; assembly: GCA_037974425.1. Lineage (NCBI taxonomy): Eukaryota > Metazoa > Chordata > Actinopteri > Characiformes > Alestidae > Phenacogrammus > Phenacogrammus interruptus. Next base: position 14,365 of record JBBPCW010134023.1, read on the forward strand.
AACTGTACATATATAGAAGATCTGTGTGAATGCAAGATGTATGTTTCTAATAAAATAGATAGTGAATGTATATTGTTCAATGAAGAACTATCCTAAAGATTAATTTAGCTAAATGTGATTATTTTATTTGACAGTCAAGCTAGCTTTTGTCAATCCAAACTACTTCATGTTGCAGCTCTCCCTTCCAATATATAAAAAAACAATCCAGAATTTAGACTTGATATTGTGCTGTTGATAGGTTTAGAGCGCATTTGCTATTCAACTTTTATGATTTATCACCTGCAGAATACACTAATTTGCCACTTTGTCATTGGTATAGAAAATTGTCAAGGTAAAATATAGCCTTTTGTAAAAGTTGGTATGTTTATATTAAGTTACTTCTCTAGGTTGATACATTGTGTATGAGTGTGAGTGTTTCCAAATTAATGTAATGTAGTGTAATCTGTTTATCCAGTTACTGTATTTACCCAGTTCATCAATGGTCATGTTAGCCAGATCGGAAAATCAGCAATGACTTTATATAAAACATTTATAAGGTCTAACAATATATGTTGATTAGAGTGTAAGGTGACTACTTATAGTGTCACTGCTGTGGTCCAACACCCAAATAATATTTCAGGCATATTTGGTTTACATATGTGCAGTATGTGGGTGGGTGGGTGTGTGTGTGTGCATGTGAGGTTAAATTTCTCTATAGTGTATATAAAATATCTCTCTCTCTCTCTTCCTCTCTCTCAGTCCCTGCCCCAGCCAGAGATTTGCTGGTTGATAATCAGGGTCACACAGACAGCCTGCTACTGACTTGGAGACAAGCTCCTGGGGGTCTGAGTCAATATGTGGTTTCTTTAGAAGGCTCAGGTCAGCCAGAGCAGAAGCTTGGGCCAGAGCGTACTAAGGCAGTTTTCCAGAGCCTTCTACCAGGCCGACTGTACACAGCTGTGGTGCTTACCCACAGTGGAAATTTGACCAATACTGCCACTCAAGTAGGCCGCACAGGTCTGTACCAGCCCACACCACATAGATTTAGAATACCACCATAATTTTAGTGTGGAGTCCCGGGAACATGATTTTGTTGCATATAGAGAGAGCATTGCAATAATATATCAGTGATTTCTGTATGACAGGAAAATACAATATCTAAGGAAATAAATGAAAATGTACAGAACAATCAATTTTTCATGTACACAGGGGCTCATCAAGTTTAATTGATCGATGAGGAATCTGATGTCTTTGATATCTTTGATAATATTGCTTAACGCATGCCTCCTTGCTGAATTCTTGCACATTTGAGCAAGATGAGTTACTCTGGATAATAGCATGTGCTAAATGAAGCCAACTGGCTGTGGACAATTCAGATATGTCACTGACCCAGTACTGAATTATTTTATAGAAGTCTGGTTAAATTCAGTTACATTTTGTTTTTTTTTTTAGCTTTATAGAATGTTCATTATGCCAAATCATATTTCCAGACATTCCAGTGTAGGCCTCTAGTAAGCAAGAAACAATAAATAAAAACAGGGTAACTTCCTTGCCACATAATTTTAACCCAAAACTCCTTGTATTAGCAGTTACGTACATTTTGATGAAATTTTCCTGATTTCTGTCTAGTTCCTGAGCCCCCATCATCACTGTCCATCAAAGATGTGGGTACTGGTGGCAGTGTAGAAGTGATGTGGCATGCTCCAGCCACTGGTGACCATGACGATTTTGACGTAAATTGGTTTCCACGGGACACACTTCAGGCATCAAATCTGAACCCTACACGGCGCATCCTTGAAGGCCTTTATCCTGGCCGACTCTACAACATAAGCCTGCGCACCATCAGTGGAGGACTACCTGGACCCATGACCTACAGCTCATTTGTATATCTTCCTATTAGAACCGGTGGGTACAGATTTAGAAAAGGTGTAAAACTAATAAAGCACACCAAATAATATAATGCAAAACTGTGAAAATTAAACTTTCTGCCAAACAAATGAACCCGAATTGTAATTAATATGGAAATTGATTTTGTATCCTAAGTATTTATTATATATATTGAAGATGTCTTCTAGAGACACCAAGTAAAATTTGTAGATCATACAGACTTTGCTAACCTTTCTTTATGTCTTTGACTGATCTTAGCTAAATATTGGGCCTGACCATTTTCTTAAATCAACCACTAGAAAGCATGTAGGGCTGGGAAAACCAAATTAGAACAAACACAATAAAACTCTATTTATTGTGGGGGTTACATTCCAAGGGTACTTACATTCCAAGTGAAAAACAGCAAATATGTGATGTGCAAAAAAAGGCCTAATAATAATAATAATAATAATAATAATAATAATAATAATAATAATAATAA
>JBBPCW010134633.1:0-16697 GCA_037974425.1 Phenacogrammus interruptus
TCTGTGTTCATAATTGGAGGAAGAGGTAACTAGCAAAGTTTACATTTAAAAACGGGACTACGCGCGGTCCCGCTAGAGGGCGCTTCTGCACAAAAGGGTTAAAAAGGTATATGTTATATAGTTTATTTTCTATTTTTCACCGTGTAAATGTATCCAGTAGGACTGTAACAACATCCTAAATAAGCCTACAATTATGTAATTTTACTATCATGCGCACATCACCCAGAGTTTATTGCATCATTTTCAGATGCAATGCAGTACTTCTGATGCAGTCAAGATATCGCAGTACTTCCGGTGGCATACCGCCCTAATTGATCTGCTGGAGATGCTGATCCACCTGTAAAAATCTCATATGTGAGGATATTGTGCATCAGTTGTGGTCAACAACTTGCCTCTTAATGTGAACAAAACAAAAGAAAAAAATCTGGTCAATCTCAAGTGATATTACCTAGTCAATAAACACTGTTCTGGCTATAAAAGCACAACAGTGTCTTCACTTTCTGTTAAGTCAGAGTACCTCCATCTATCCGCAAAACATTCTTACAGGGGTACGACTGAAAGTGTCTTAACCAGCTGGATTACAGTCTTGTTTGGTAGCTGGATTGCCATAGAGCATAACACTGTGCAGCTGAGAAGCTAATCGGTGTGCCTCTGTCCTTCCTGCACTTGCCTCAAATGCTGCTTTGGACAAGCAGTTGGTATTATGGAGGAAAAGACTCAACCCTTGCATAGTTTGTATGCTCTTTTGCCATTATGCATGCTGTACTGTAACATTCACTTGGGCACCTCCAGGCTGTAGTGTAGCTTTATACAGCAAACTGAATGGCTTCTCAACCCGTATGGTTTCTGACAACTGCTCTAACGCACTTATTCACATAATTTTGTTCTTTGTTGTGTATAGCCTAGTGTCTCCTGTCTGATACCCACTATCTGCATTTTGGACACTTATTGTTATTGTGTGGTTTTTTATTGTGTATTGTTAGTTATGTGTGTACTGTGATCACAGAGGAACTTTGTTTCATCTCACTATGTACTTATAAACAGTCATTGATGACATACTTATTCTAAAATAGTCAAAAGTCCTATTTTCATTTCATCAGAACAGAGGATTTTGCTTCTTACAATCTGCAAATGCCTCATGTGCTTTTTGGCAAACTCCAAGTGGGCTGCCATGTGCCTCTTAGTAAGGAGTGGCTTCCATCTGGCCACGTTACCATAATGGCCAGATTGTGGGAGTGCGTTTGCATAAATGTTTACATTATTTATAAATTAAAGAAAGGTGTCTGGAAACATGTTTTCACTTAACCCTTGTGGATAATTTTGTGCAGATTTCTAAAATAAAACTGTACTAAAATCTGTTTTAGAATAGGCCTGTAATGTAACAAAATGTGGAAGAAGTGAATGGGTGTGAATACTTTCTAGTGGCTCTGTATATGGTATCACTGTGTAGCACGTAGTATTGCACTCTCTGCAACAAAGGCAATTTTCTTGCTGCATTCAGTTCAGGAAGAAGGGTTGTGTCCCTTGTGTTCAGGATGTTTATTGCTCTTCTCACTTGGTAGTAAAAGTACATCTGAGAGAGCCCTTTTTTCAGAGGCTTAAAGGCTTTGCAGGAGATGTTTGCACATTTCAGCTTGTTTGAGGTTGGATGTCATTATCATTTTGTTTCAGTTTTGCTGGGAATCCCTTTCTGGTATCTCTTTCTTTTGCTTTACTCACCGTATCATTTACCTCAAGGCTCGCCCAAGGGTAGAAGTGTTATGTAATTAGAAGCAAGAGCGGGTAGCTTATGAATGAAAATACAGCCTTTTCAGTGTTAGATATGGGGAGCAAAACAATTGTAGATGTAGCACCCTGAAAACACCATCATATTTTGTTTTCATATGAAATTCATATGAAATGACAAATAATAGACCTATAATAGACAAATCTGTCATTTACAAGATGTAAAAGATGGAGGGTGGAGGTAGCTCAGTGGGTAGGATACTTGCTTCTGGACCAAAAGGTCATGGGTTCGAATCCTACCTTCAGCACACCACCACTGACCCTAAGTTGCTCCAGGGAGAGACTGCCCCCTGTAGTTAAGGAATGGAAGTCGCTTTGGATAAAAGCATCTGCAAAATGTCGTAAATGTAAAATGTAAATGTAAAATGTAAGATGTGAAATATTTCATGCAGTCAATGCTAATGCCAAAAAATGATATATCCCCATCCCTTCCACTGCTTTGTATCTGTTTCTGCATCCTTGTAACCCAAGGGTATCTGATCTGAAATATGATTCCATGTTTGAATTTTTTGTATTATTTTCGTTAAGCACATCGTAACATTCACCACATTACCTTTATGGAACGGAGTGCTATTAAGAAGCTGCACACAGAGTGATTCAAAAATGTCTGTACTAAGGGATTGGGTCATGGGAAAGCTGGGTTAGTTGTTTTGTGTTCATACCTAAACCTGAACTAAGTGAACAGCAAATACACTCTGGTATTAGGTCACACACAATCACTGTTGTGCTATAAAGACATTGTAATAAGTAATTAGTAAATCAGGGCCTTAGTAATGAGATTTCCATTTAAGAACTGATTCTTAAATACATCTATCTGGATATTGATATGAAATCCCTAGGAAGTTGTAACAGCATGGTGGAGTTACGGGCTTTCCAGTACTTCCCAAAAGTCAAGTCAAGTAGGTTTTATTAGTCACTTCGGCCATATACACAGTACATAGTAGAAATGAAACAATGTTCCTGCAGGACCGTGGTGCAACACAAGGACAGAACAGAACACAAGACCACAAGTGCAAACAGGACAAAGAGCTTGAAAAAGAACACAAGAACAATAATACAACTAGACAAGATGAGACGGTATGTTCAGTATGACAGCCACACTGCACTGTATTTTTGCAGCAGAGCAGAGAATAGAAGAGAATAGATTGTGCAGTTTTAGCAGCAATTTTAGCAGCAATACAGAACCGCAATTAATGTAATTGTGCAAATTGTAACATAAAAATGATAAAGAATGTCATGTTTTACTTTTTTAAACAGTGTGCTGTGTTTAAAGAGTATTTTAACAGGTATTTGAAGTGATTTCAAGGGGGGGGTGGAAAGTGCACTCTCCTCAGTCTCTGCAGGAAGTAGAGATGCTACTGGGCATGGTGCTGGAGCTGGTGTTTAGGGTTCACGTGAGGTTCTCCATGATGTGAACACCAAGGTGCTCTGGACAATCTCTACTGAGGAGCCGCAGATGCTCAGCAGGGAGTGATTACGTTGCCCCCTCCTGAAGTCAACAACTATCTCTTTTGTTGACTTCGCACCAGTCAGTCAGTCATTGCTCGTCCTCTCTGTATGCTGCTTCATTGTTCCTGCTGATCAAACCCACCACAGTCGTGTCATCGGCAAACTTGAGGATGTGGTTCGAGCTGTGCATTGCTGCACAGTCATGGATCAGCTGCGTGAACAGTGAGGGCTGAGCACACAGCCATGGGGGGCCCCTGTGTTCAGTGTGGTGGTGCTGGAGATGCGGTTTCCAATCCTGACGGACTGAGGTCTCCCAGTCAGGAAGTCCAGGACCCAGTTGGAGAGGAAGGTATCTAGGCCCAGCAGTCTCAGCTTCCTGATCAGATGCTGAGGAATGATGGTGTTGAATGCTGAACTAAAGTCTATGAACAGCATTCTAACATAAGTTTTCAATTATGTCATTGATTCACTTACTGTAGCCAGTGACTTACGTTGTTGTAGGACATTTAGCTTAGTTGGTTGATTCTCCACCAGAATATATATAGGAATTAGCTTAGGTCTGATTCACCACTATATTCATTAATTGATTCATCAAAGCAGGGTCAATCATAAGTGTATTATGATTATTATTACATAATCCAGTGTGAGCTACTCGTCCACCAAGGTAATTCAAACAGGAATACAGTAATTGTCCTTTATAAAGCTCTTCTTAATTGCGTGGATGAAACGAGTGTTGCTTTAAATAGGGGAATTAATAGGATCAATCTCAATTGCTTTGCGAGCATAGGTGCGTATCAGCCATGAAGTGACTTCACCTTGATGAACTTGAAAAAAATCACAGGTCATAATAAAACAACATTTATTAACTACATGAGACAAACATAAAACACACAAAAACATCAAATAAAACAAACATGAGTAATGATGGAATGAGTAATGATATTGTTAGATTTACTGAAAACCTGAACAGCGAGCTACATGACACGATGCAACACAACTCACAAGAAAACAGTTTAGACACGTGTGATCAGCCTTGCACCAAAGTTATGAAATTAGGGAGAAGCTTTTTACTTGTACACCTGTGCGAAGATGAAGTGTTTTGAGCGTCGGTGTGGGAGACGGAAGAGATAAAGTTGAGTTTCAGGCCTTGGGTCTTGAAGCTTGGAGTTCAGAGGAGATGAAGCTTGAAGTTCTTGGAGTCCAGTGATGTTTGAAGCAGAGTGGAGATGCCAGGGGACAGATTACTTGAGTTTCTCAATTTCTGTGCGAGAATCTGGACTTTAAATAGCCCAGGGGCAATGGGCTTTCCACCCCCACCTTTCTCAATTGACCAATTAGACGGGGGCTCCAACACCCCTTGACATGCAGGGTCTGGGGAGGAAAGAAGTCATTTTATGATCTTGCTGAGTGTGAAACTTCTTGTCAGCAGAAAAAGTTGCATACCTTTTGCACAGTCCATAATTGTGTATCGAAAGTTTTGTTATTGCCGTGATCAGAGCTTTACAAAGACATCAAACATGACAGAAAAATCAACAAGGTTCACCAACTATGGCCCAATTTACAGAGGCATGTTCTACATTCACCATAATTATAAAACATACTTTCAAATAAGTGAACATCATGAATGTTATAAGTCCCTGATGGTAATTAACCCGATGCTGACTTCTACGAATGCTTCTATTCTTAGTTTTTTACTAAGTTTTTAGCAAAAACCCAGAAATCCTTTTGTCTCCTCTGGCCACATGGCTGGATCACAGGCTTGTGTTGGGTAGATATTTGCATTTCACCTTTACAAGTTTTTAGTGCGTGAATTATTATGGATAAAAACAAGACCAAGCATGATTATCATAAAGAAAAAGAAAAAGAAAGCATTTTCAACAACAACAGAAAAACAGGAATGTATTTTTCTCTCTTCCTTAGGAATGTGTAAAATATTCCTTCCCCCATCCCTCAGAGTGATATGCCTTTTGTTGGGGCTCTTTCTACTCAGTTCTATTAGCTCAATTGCCAGAATTCTGGGGGAAAGGGGGTGCGCTCTGTACGTGTGGTCATCAGCATTTTCTTGATTCTACATTGTGTACTCCTCCAGTTGGGTAGAGCCGCTGTAGGTTGCAGTCTCCATGTCCCAGTCAGTGTACTCAAAGCAGTCCAGAAGAGCAGAGATGGTGCCTGGGGGGCAGATCTTTGTCTGCTTTTGGATGGGCTTGGCACGTCTGATGAGCGGTCTGTAGACGGGAATGCACATAATGGACATGTGATGGCAGAGTCTGAGGTGGGGGCGGGATGTTTGTGTAAACACAGTCCAGTGTGTGAGCACCCCTCATCAGAAAGTCCACATGCTGATAGAAATTGGGGAGAACTGTCTTGAGATTTGCATGGTTGAGATCTCCAGCGATAATGAACAGTCTATCAGGGTGGGAGTTTTGGAGCTGGATGATGGCTCTGTACAGTTCTGGAAGCGCGTTGTTAGTGTTAGCGCTGGGTGGGATGTACACCACGACTATGAGAATGCTGGAGAATTCCCGTGGTAAATAAAATGGTCTACATCTAAGTCATAAACTCCAGCAACGGTGAGCAGTAGCTCGAGATCAGGACAATGTTCATCCACCAGTCTGCATGAATGTAAACACAAAGCCCCCCACCTCTTGCATTGTGACTAAGGTTAGAACCATGGCTGTCTCCAGAGTGCTGTCATTGAGCCATAAAAACATATGCACAACAGTCTCTGAACTCAGGGTGGGTGGTTTCCTGGAGTCGGATTTGGTCTAGTTTATTGTCCAGGGAGCGAACGTTGGCCAGGAAGATGTATGGGATTGCTGGCTGGCTAACATTAGCTTTTAGCCTAGCATGGTGTTTGAGTCATATCTATAATTCAGTAGAAGAAGCAAGGGAATCTTAGGCATAACAAAATTAAATATTAGCACTTACACATGCAGGGAGGAATTGTATTGTTCAGCACATAGGTTTCACGATTCATGGCAGCCATAGACAACTGTTTGTTGTTGTTAGCCTATCTTCCCTTGCTTCTTTTACAGAAATGATTTTGGTGAAGAAAGGGGAAGAAGTTGTATTGGTGCATCCCTACAAATAGTGTATGAATAAACTCTAACTGTTCTCCAAGTGGTTACAGTCTAAGTTCATTAGATTGCAAAGATTCTCAGAGTTTGTTGGTCTGCAGAAATATACCAACAGTAGAAATATGTCCTCTAAAGGACATGTCCTCTTCTGTAGGTGTCCTCACTCACTCACTCACTCACTCACTCACTCACACACAAACACACGACAAGTTGTGTGTTGCCTCCTAAATTTATCAAAATGATAAGTGAACGCATAGTGCTGACTGTGGGTTTTAATCATTTTTTTTTCTTTTTGGACATCTGGTGCTCCTTTTCTGACAATAATAAATGATAATCAGTTGCCTTTTAGCCACAAACTGAAATGCTGCTTCTGAAGCATTGAACAACTTTTAGACTGAACAGTAAATGCTTGGATGAAATACTGAATGACAATCAGTAGGGTCCATGTATGCATTATGCAAATGAGAACATGCTATTTAACTTTCCGAAGTACACAAGTCTTTATTTTTCAAGGGTTGAAATAATGAACAAGGTTGAAACTAATAAAGTGAGTTGAAACTAATGACATAATGACACTTTTGCAGGTGCAGATGGTTAGCAGTATCAGAGTGGGCCGTAATGTCAGTTACCGAATACTCGACATTGACTGGTGCACCTCAGACAAGGTGGTGCTGGCTTCAGATGATGGCTGTGTCCGAGTGCTGGAAATGGCTATGAAGTCTGCCAGCTATAGGATGGACGAACAGGACCTAACAGGTGCAACTTCTAATCAACCAGTGGTTTGCTACTAATCGAACCTCATTAATAGTTTGATAATAGGTTGTCAGTCAGGTGGTTCATTAGATGAAATATGATTATTGCCACATCCATTCCACAAGCAAACTGAAATGATGCCACATGAAAATAATAAGTAATTGCTATAATTTAACACTATTACTATAATTTGTCCCAACGTTTTTGGAAATTACGTTTGTAGTAACATTCATAGTTCGACTGCTTAAAGATCTTTTAATTCAGAGGATCAGGTGATATATAGTTGATAAATGGATGGACTTTGGAACATTTTTGTTTACAGGGTGTGATAGCCACGGTTTAGAGGTTTGTAGTGGAGATGCAGCCATAAAGATCTTCTAGTTTGATACTGATAACTAGGCCAATGCCTATTGTCAATGACTAATTCTAATGATTAGTACGCTTTCTCACATACACACATACTCACACACACTCAATACACTGGCAGCTGTCCAGTGTTCTTTAGCTGTCAGTATCATTGGAAGTTTCAGAAAAACACATTGAGATGTTTTGTGAGGTGATTTATCATGAAAAATGTTGTGATATTGCCCAGATCTTCTGATAATAAAATGATAAACTTTTGTCTGATTCCGATATAATCGGTTGCTACATATCTTTGCATTTCAAAAAAAATTTCACTGAGTGTGAACTGATTGTAAGAACTATTGTATTTTATACAGCCAGACTCCACATTTCTTGTAACATTTGCAGTATTTTGTGTATATATGTCCGGAAGCAATTATAGGAAAATTCTAACCCAAGCACTCCTGTTGTCCAGCAGTTCATGCCTGGGCAGTGTGGAAGGGGTAGTGGTGTTATCCACTATTCTGTGCCCATCTAGTGACATCACATGTTGGCACATATGCTGAAAATAGCGGGATGACTAAGGGGAAAGTAATTATAGACTTTGAGTATTTGTCAGCGCTTAATGTTTCTTATTTACTATTGTCTGACCCTGCTTAATGCAGTAATGGCTGTGATTTCTCAGCATCTCTTACTAACTCTTTCTTTCCTGTACTCAGATCCAGTGTGGTGTCCATACCTTCTACTTCCCCGTGCTGCTCTTACTCTGAAAGCTTTCCTTCTCCTTCAGCCTTGGTCTGGAACTTTCACTATGGACATCAGCCAAGTGTAAAACGACATCATTTTTTTACACTGCACTGCCACCATAAAATCATTTCTCATTTTGTTTGTTATTTCCTGTTCCTTCTGTGAAAGGAGTTCTACTAAACAACGTAGGAGGCAGAAATTTGACAAATGACACACTGTGACACCAATTTAATTTAATATAAACTAGTTTAAACTAACATAAACTATGAAAATCCTGTTTTTAGACAGTATAAAACACGTCACTCTATTTGAATAATTACGTATGTTTTCAAAGCTGCGTTCCGCTGGGTTAAAGGTCCAGTTTTATTTAAGAAAATGACTTTATCTTTAGAGTTTTCTTTCGATACTTTTTTTTTCACAACATATGCAATCACAAACTGACTTTTCAGGTCTGAGTCTAAAAACTGAGCAGTTATAAATGTCTTTTTTATCTGTTTTGTTGAGTTTTAGTGTTCCACTTAGGAAAAATGTAAAAAAATTTAATTCTTTAAAAAATATATGAAAAATGATATTCTTAAACCTTAAAGGTAAGAGAATTGGTTTAGAAATGTTCCCAGCTGGCATTTTTTGCCCTTAAGAGGCTCTCATGAAGCAAACCTGTTGTCACAAATGGCCTATGCCCGTTCAGCAAGGAGGCACAGACGCAGACTTGCATTTGCTCTTTCTTTATTTTAAATGAAAAACAAAAGAAGGCATGAGATCCAAGGTTCAATAAGAAGAATAATCTGACACAACTCAGTGTTGGTGAACAGACAAATAAGGAACACACGAACAGTCTATTTATACAGAAGTGTAAACCCCAATCACCTGAACATAAAGGAACTACACCCTGTATCAAAATAAGAACCCCCCATGTTTACAGTCCAATGGTAGGCTCTAGCATCTGCCAACTTGAGGACATTACAGTGCCCCACCCCCAAAAATGCCCATTCCGGGGCACCCAGAAGGGCCTTCATGGCAGAGCTCCCCCCCCACAAAAAAATGACAGGGGAACTTCCTGGCAGCCGTAAATCACCCCTTCATCCTCCGAGCTAATATACCTCAGCAGCTCCTTGGGAGTGTACCGACTCGCGGTTCATCCCTCTGCCCGGACCAGCGTGTCCGACTCACCGAGCTTGTCATGGGTTCCCACGGACCTGTGGTAAAGTCTGCTGCACCTATTTCGATCTGTTCTTCTGTCCCAAATAGGCAATGCCCGTTCAGCAAGGAGGCGCAGACGCAGACTTGCATTTCTTCTTTCTTTATTTTAAATGAAAACAAAAGCATGCATGGCGATCGGGATGTTTTGCTTTTATGTGTTAAATTAATTCCGACATTGAGAAAGTCTTTGTGGATGCACCCCCTCTTGAAATTTCAGCACCGCACTCTTTACAAATGCGCCGACACAGCAGACATGTTGACTCTAATCCAATCTGGCGCGTGCAGGTTGCAGTTGTTGAGTGCATCATCACGCAATAAAAAAATTGGAATTTGAAAATACATTTTTTGCCATTTTTGGCTGAAAATTTTTGGTGGCCGAATATTCATTGCAAACTTAATAAATAGTAATCCAAATATAAATTCAGCTAAATATAAATCAGTGTAGGGGGAGGCGCGGCCACATGCAGGACGCCTCCCGGAGCGCTCAGTTCAGACTGTGCTCTTTTTTAGTTATTATTTATCTATTTTTTGCATTTCTACTTTAGTGTGTTTCAGAGATTTTCCATTTAATTTAAAGCTATTTATTGTTTATAATGTTTGCATCTCGCCCGAGAAAGAGAGGCCGATGGCCGCCGTGCAGTGGACAGCCGTTCTTTTCCAGAAGCACAGATTGCCAATGCGTCCCTGACTCATCTTGAGTGTTTTTCTTCAGCTTTTTTTTTAAAAACCCCAGTAGATTTATTACCGTACTGTAAATTACATTAAAATGTGCATGAATTACAGTACAGTCTGTATGGGCTTACCTTAATATTTTCATTAAGGGTAATGAATTAAACTGAGTTTAAAATGAAATGAAATGAAAGTGTTCTGGGAGCAGATTTGGGGGCATATTTAGGGTTTACACTATAAAATAAGCATTTTTAGGCTTTTTTTTTTTTTTTTTTTTACCCAAACACAACAACACAGTTTTTCATTATACGTGGTGCTCTAGAAATGTAACCTACACGGACAGCGGGAGATTACTGTATTATAAGCTCACTTCTCCATAGTATAAAATTAAATGTGTTCCAGGCTGCCCGCTGGTGCCCTGCCCAGGGTGAGTCCCTGCCTCACGCCCTGAGACCCTGCAAGGCTGGAAAATGAATGAATAAATAAATAATCAGTAGGTTATACAGTTATTAATGCAATGAATAGGGATGGCTCTGATAATGACCAGGCCATGTACTCCTTTAGCTCCTTTATGTACTCCTTTAGCTCAGTGCTTCAGGAACTGTGGGGTTTTTGTGTCTGTGAATGTACTAAATGTTCTTTGTGCATTTCAGGGACTACCATGAAAAGGATGAAATCAAAGGGCTTGTTCAGGAGCAGTTGAACTCTCTGTCTAAGTGAGTAATGGCCTATAGTCTGTAATCCAAAGCAGCCAGCACTGCACCTCCTTTGTATCAAATAAAGCAGCCTGATGCCCGGGTTGTTTTCTTTTCCTATACGTGGGTCTATAAATACAGTATAGCAATGGTCAGATATTGTCCATTCACATTTTTTTTTTTTTACTCTCAACCTTGTACATGTAGGATGTAATGTGAGTTTCATCATTAGAGATGAAAAATTGGTCTTGGCTGTTATTTTTTCTTTCCTTTTATTCTTTTTCTTCACATATAATATGTCTTGCATCTTCTCAGCGATATCAAAAGTGTACTCCAAGACCCAGAGCTCAGTCTGCTTCAGCGCTGCCTCCTTGTGTCCCGGTGAGTGTGTGTTAGTGTACAGAGGAGTAATTGTAATTGACAGCTACACCATAGATCAGTTCATTGGTTCAACTTAATATGCATCACAAATCCGAGAGCCGTGTTGACTTCTCCATATATTTTTTTTATTTCAGACTCATTTCTTGAGATGAAATGATAATTCAGTGCTTTAAACTATGCCTACCATTATTAACCATTGAGTACTGCCATTTGAACATTGAATAATAAATGTATCTTAGCAATAGAGGTTTCACGCGAGGATGATAAAGAGGAGGTAGAGAATAATATACTTGCATCTCATAGAGCTACAACCCAATCAAAAAAAATGTAATAATATGAAGTAACTGATACGTGTAGTTGCACCCCATTTCCATGATTGTGGCTCTTGTTGGAAATATTTCATATCAAGGGGCACTTCAGAGTAAGCAAGAGTACACATCTCATGGCAGATTAGTCTGAAACAATATTGCACATAATAGCGCACTCAGTACAGCTGTAATTTTCAGATAACAGTGGTGCCTGACACATAAACAAATTGCTTTTTGTACATCTTTTGTTAAACATCTCTTAACTGTGGCTTCTTGTTCTGTCTTAGTCTGTTTGGGGACGAGTCTGATTTGCAGTTTTGGACTGTAGCAGCGCATTATCTCCAGTCGTTCGCCCATGCGAGACAGCTGAGCGTACCCACTCCTGACAGCCAGCCTCAGCCAGAAGTCTCCCAAAGTGCCCCCCAGGGCCACCTGGACATCTGCCATGACATACTGTGTGAAAGCTCCTTCTTTCAGGTACTCAGCAACATAAAGGACAACGATCGAAGTTGATGTATTTTGTATTCAGTGTAGGTGTTCAGACTCGGACAGAAAACAGTGGTGTCTGGCCTGCTTGGCAATTATCTGAAATTTCCTCTCAAAATGAAATTTTGATGCTCTTGCTGGAGTGCTCTCAGTCAGAGGGATGCTCATCTTAGACCAGTGTCTCAATATTCTTAATCACCATATCTAGCCTTGTTAACATGTCAGCCAGCTGCCTAGTAAGCTCTGTGACAAGCCTGTACTGAAGACAACTCCAGAGTGTCAACAAAAGATGCTTTTAGTATTCCGCAAGGCTCTAGGGCCAAGGAGTGAAATATAAAAACAACACATTTTCCTTGGGTTGCATCATGCATGTTGCGGTGTGAAGTGGTTTGATCATTTGAAGCATAAAGTGTAAAACCTTGTTTAAAATCAGAAAAGTCAGTTAAAAACTTCAATATGCAGCCATGTCATTAATGTCAGTCCTGAGACAGAGTTGTACATGTCCTGACAGCTGTGATCAGTGTTGCTGAGTTAGAAAAGATGGTGGTAAATTGCTTTGGCATATGCACATACTGGCCATGAAGTTCCCAGAGGAGTCATTTTTCGACCTCCAAAGATCATCACTCTCAGTTTCCACTTAGTCTGTTGTAATGAAACTGTTGTAATCACATTGCAGTTTAATAAGAATATATTTGTTAAATAAAACATGCGTGATTGGCTAGGCTCTAGGTGTTCAAGCAGCATCAGATGTCCATTTGACTTGCTGCCTGGAACGTGTGTGTTTGTCATAAAATCAAATAGCAGAGCGTCTCTGGAGCCGCACACAGCGATTGAAGAGACTAGATTGATTACGTAACTAACCATATATTAATTTACATGACCAGATACTAAATCAGGAGGCTCTTTACTAGCAACCTGCTTTATTAGAGTAACTCTGGTTGGCGAATCCAAGACTAGTGGCTAGGCTTATAGCCACAGGATAAATGTATTACAGTAACCCCTCACATATACACGGTTCAGCAGTCGCGACTTCAGTCCATGGCACAGAACTGATTATTGTTTATTGTCCAGGCCTTGTCCGTCACACCCCCTCATCCTCGTACTGGATTGTTTGTTTGGGTGCACCGCAACCCAGCATGAGGACGAGGGGGTGTAGCAGACTAGGCCCGGACATCATAGCTTTTTTTCATGACAATATAAAATTTTTCATGCATTAGAGTACTAAATTCTTAATTAAAATATAATTTTCTAATTTTGTAACATAAATATTAACATAAATTTAGCTACATATAATTACATTTTTTGGTGCTGTCCAGAGAAACACAAAGAGAATACGTCTTGTGATGGTGAATCACCGCTTTACTCAGAGGCGGGAAGTTTGACAGTATTCTGTCTGAGAACATTATTTATTTCTCCTTGCTGCTGTTTGGCTGCTTCCCTTTGATGCATCCCTCACTGCTGCAGTGTAGAATTTCCCTCATGGAGTGTCTCGAGTGTTGTCATGTTTTTTATTTGGTTCTTTTAAAGCCCTGTATTTGTATTACTGTAAATTAAATGAATTTATTACTTATTTACCTTGCTTATACCAAAGAAAACACGCATGCATGCATTACAGTACAGTCTATACAGGGGTAATATCAGTATTTTACATTCTAGCACTTCGGGAGTTCAGTGTAAACTGTGCAGTATAATTACAGGTTTATCTTTACATTTTCTTTAAGGATAATGGGTTTTAAAGGAAATTAAAATGTTTTGGGAGCATATTTTGGGGCAGATTTAGGGTTTACACTATAAAAATAGGCATTTTTAGGCATTTCTTTTACCACATTACAACAACATGGTTTTTCACTATACGTGGGTGCCCTTGGAATGTAACCCTGTGATAAGCAGGGGGTTACTGTATACAGTTATATCACAGTTCCACAGTTCCTGTCTCACAATTTGACTAGATGAGAGGCATTCCATGACTGCTAATATCTGCTAATAATAGCGCTATTACTGAAGCGTATACACTCTTACCCTAACAGTGACAACCATCTACTAAACACAAATAAAAGCCACAACAGTTTTATTATAAGTAACAGCCTTTTTTTAAAAGGAATGAAGGTTGTTGTTCCTGTTCATGTTGTTATGGGCTAGAGACTCTCAGCTACTATTAATTGTTAGCCATAGATGGCCGATCTGTCATTAAGTTCAGATGCTATGGCCTTCTCTTCTTAGTTATCTCCATAGAGACTCTCTTTTCTTTCTTTATGTGTCGACCTGAGGAGGATGGATTCCTCTTTTGAGTCTTGGTTCCTCCTGGGGTTTTTTTCCTCCAGCTCAGTGAGATTTTCCTCGCCTCTGTCGCCATTGGCTTATTCACTAAGGGCTTGGACCTCAACTCTGTAAAGCTGTTTTAAAAAAAAACAACTATATAAATAAAATGTAATTTAGTTTAATGAATAACAGCTTGTCCAAACGGCAAGAGACACAAATGAGTAAAAACGACAAAAGAAAAACCATGTTATCAACAAAGCCACCTACAACAGCCATTTATGGTCATTTTAATGCATGAAAACCTACTAAAAACTGACAGACTATTGAGAAAATATTGCTGAATACAAAATTACAATCAAATGTAGTTGTTAATATGAGAGATTTACTTTCCAGTATTAAAAATGTAATTTGCTAAGAAATAATATAACTTCTTGATGCAATTCCGGTTCTCATTGGTCTGTTCTGTTTTCTATAGAATCCTGCGGTAACATTTGTCGAAAGAAGAACAGAAAGGAGATAATAACTCTCCAGGACGCAGTATTATAGGACAAGTCAGGTTTTAGGAGACGGGTTTGTCCAGTGGTTGAATACAGTATACCTTCCATAAAATTACAGCTGCAAAATCTACAGCTGCAAGCTTCTCGTCCTCATCAGGCTCTGGACCTGCCTGCGGTTCGTCGTCAGGACCGACTTGAGTGGGAAAATGCTCACATTCGATGGCGTCTGGCACGTTGGAGAGGCGTTCTGTTCATGGATGAGTCCCGATTTTCACTGTTCAGGGCAGATGGCAGACAGTGTGTGTGGCGTCGTGTGGGAGAGTGGTTTGCTGACGTCAACTTTGTGGATGGAGTGGCCCATGGTGGCGGTGGGGTTATGGTATGGGCAGGCGTATGTTATGGACAATGAACACAGGCATTTTGAATGTGTGACGAGATCCTGAGGCCCTCTGCGCTCGGTCAGGGGGTGAAAGCTATGTTTTTTATATTCCGAAACAAAGCGAAAGGCACACAAAAAAAAACAAATTAAGGATATTTGAGGACATTTTAAGACATTTGATGGGGATATTGGTCCAGCATATAAGAATTTCCAGGGAAAAATTGGAGAGACGCTTGGGAGACAGATGCTGATTGGGAATTTATGACACTGCACTAAAAGTGGCTATAAACTGGCTGTGTTGTGATCAAACTGCATTGGCATTGTTTTGGAGTTTTATTGTGTTTTGAGTGAGTTTTGTCAAGTATTTGGTGCACCTGGCTCTTATTGTTTGAACTGAATGGTCAACCGTGTGTGGGGTCGACAGTGCAAGGCGGTTGATCAGAGCCTTTTGTACAGAATGAATGGGAGAGAAGCGGTGTTCAAGCGGTTATTGATTTATAATTCTGTAGTAAAAATAAGGATTTCTCCAAGCAAAATGGCATCTCTGCTTGCACTAAATGCCACTAAAAGCCGTATAGAACATTCATTTTTTATTCTTGAACTTAAATTTGAGTTCAAACAGAACAAAAGTGAGCAAAAACAAAATTGTTGCATTTATATTTTGTTTAGTGTACATGCCTCACCTGCCCTAGTCATAGATGTATGACTGTTATATGTTATAGAGTGCTTCCTAATGTGTAGTGCATTAAAAAGAAAGTATGGCATGTTGTGTAAAACCAGGAATAGGTGCGGGGGCGTGGGTAGGTGCGGGGGCGGTTGCTGAGGGGGACACTGAAGCCATGGGTACCAGCACCAACGCTAGTCCCACCCAACATCCAGGCGAGGACTGGACTGCCCAAGTCATCCCAGAGGCTCAGGTAGAATAGAATTAGGTAAAAAACAAAAAATAAATAGAGAATGGGTGTTTTAAAAATGTGACTTGTCATTTTGAAGACAATTTCATTTCTGTCTTTATTGCTGTTTTTCTGCTTTCATGGTGGGATGAATTGATGTTTGGTTTTCATCAGTTTCTCCCACTGTGTGCCCTGAATCCAGTCCCAAGAGAGATATACCAGCATTGACCTAAACCGTGAGGACCCATAACATTATTACTAG
The DNA here is from genome assembly GCA_037974425.1 of Phenacogrammus interruptus. Taxonomy (NCBI): domain Eukaryota; kingdom Metazoa; phylum Chordata; class Actinopteri; order Characiformes; family Alestidae; genus Phenacogrammus; species Phenacogrammus interruptus. Next base: position 16,183 of record JBBPCW010134633.1, read on the forward strand.
GCATAATGCGATACTGAAAAAGAACCTTTCTATTTTGCAGAAGTGTTTTTTTTTATAATGCAAGTCCCTTTTAGTACATCAAATATACCACTGTGACGCAGTGGGATTTACCATGAACCAAAGAGAGTCCTTTCAGTTTTCTGGAGTCTGTTTTGTTCCAGTCCCTTTCTTTTGTCAAATGGAGCAGCTTAGAAATATCAAAGACACTGGACAGACCCATTGATTTGCAACCCAAATCAAAATGGAGCAAACACAAATGTGAACTGAAATGCTGTGGAAAAATACAGAAAATCCAAAAGAAGGGTGGATGATTTTTTTTTAGGGCAAAACCCTTTTTAGGCTGTTTGAGGGGTTTGTTGATGTGTCTTGTGCTAAATAGGTCTCCCCCTCCTTACTTCTCTCCCTCTCTGTTTTCAAAGCTTTCACAGATCAAAGGAAATAACTGGTGTGTGTGTGTGTGTGTGTGTGTGTGTGTGTGTGTGTGTGTGTGTGTGTGTGTGTGTGTGTGTGTGTGT
>JBBPCW010134833.1:0-16687 GCA_037974425.1 Phenacogrammus interruptus
TATTACTGAGTACATTTCACAATATATGAATACACATAAAATATATTGTCACATAATATATTGAGAAATATATTTTTGTTGCGTAAGGGAAGTCAAGTCATGTGGGTTTATTGCCATTTCAGCCATGAACACAATACACAGCGAAACGAGCCAATGTTCCTCCAAGACCATGGAGCAACACAAAAACAAAAACAGATACAGAAACACCACAAGATTACATGAGTTCAGGACAGGAATACCATACAATATATTTTGTTCTTCATGACATAGGAACATTAAATCTGAGAGATTAAACATCAACACAAACCGGGGGGACTTCCATATAAGGATAGAACACAGAAACAAATTGTGTTTTTGTTTTCCTTTAATCAAACGTAATTTTAGATTTGCCCAACTTTGCCTGTTGGCACTCTGTAGCTAATCCTATTGTGCACACTAGCTTAATGCTCTGCCGTTCTTCCTCCCAGCAACAGTGAATTGCTTTGATTACACAATGCAACAAATAACAGATAGCCAAACGAAGGGCAAAGTGGATTTGAAACCTTTTGAAACCTCTTCACAGCTATAATCATATTTGATTGCTAGGCATGGTGTAACAGAACGAAGTACAAGGAGCTCTCAGCACAGAGACGTGCGTCTGCTTCGACCATGCGGAAAGACTCAGAGTTCCTCAGCCTTCTCCCACATGCTGTCTGTCATTCTAGCAACTTCCAGAAATAGAGCCCCACTCGCTAAATCTTTCACTGCATCATTCATCTCACATGGGCGGCTTGAATGATAAACCTCCTAAAAACTGTTAACAGAGGCCAAACGTGAGGTCATAAGGCTGTCGAGTCCAGATTCATGCTAAGAATACGCATGTGAAATACTTGCTAATAGACCTCTGAGGGCAGTTTGACTCTGTATCCAAAAGAGCCTTGGATCTAAACCCTTTTTGTGTATGAGAAAAATGAATGAACCACACTGCGGTTGAGAGTTTCAAAGTTGACATATCATTAAGAAGGAATCCCATTAAAAATGTGTGAGTTTTTCAGTCAATAAGAAATTTAAATACAAGACATGCACCAATCAGCCACACCAGCTGGGGTAGCTGGAGGCTTGGTGGTTGGAGAGTTGCACCACTGAGGAGCCCTTGAGTAACCCTTGAGGTGCCCACTGCTTCACTTGGTGAAAAAGATACGATAAAGCTTTATTAGTCCCACAGGTGGGAAATTTGCATTCTCACAGCTGAAAGTGGACAGAAACAAAAAGCAGCAAAAACAATGGAATAGAATAAAGTACAATAAAAATATGAATGTGTTCTAATATACAGATAGGATACAATAAAAATATGTGCATAGTGAATAGTGAAAAATATATACTCTATATATATGTAAAGTGTACAGTGAGCATATGGGAGCATATATATATGTACAGAGTGGACATATAAATAAATATAAAAACATTGAGATACACACACACACACACACACACACACACACACACACACACAGGTACACAAGGGGGTGACAGACTTTGACAAAAATCAGTAGTAATCAGTAGTACAACCAAACTGAGATGGTTAGTCAAGTCATGTGGGTTTATTGCCACTTCAGCCATGAACACAGTACACAGAGATACAAGCCAATGTTCCTCCAAGGCCATGGAGCAACACAAAATCAGAAACCCCACAAGATTACATAAGTGCAGGACAGGAATACCATACAATATCTTTGGTTCTACGTGATGTAGGAACACCAAATCTGACACACTGAGGACCAAAACAATTAAGAAGAGTTGTTTGGCCATATACCAGCTTACCAGCACAGATCCACGCCACTGACGTTCTAAGAGTTCTCATCAAAATATCCAAGGCAAACTAACAAGCTTTGGCGGGTTTCGAAGGAGAATGGCCAAGAGAGGTGTCTAGTTTCAGACATGCAACAATATTCATATTTCAGAAACTTAACAAACTCACCGTTCAGAAGATTCTGTGACAGTCAGGGACAAAACAACGCTGGACTGAAATGTATTGTGCCTGGGACATTCTTGTTTACAGGGTGAGACAATAGCAACATTCAAGAATGTCAATCACTTTCCCCGAAGTGTAAAAGAGGTCCCTCCGCTCAGAGTGCTTATTTAGGCGACATGACGCACACTCTCAGGGGTGTGTGCTCTGGCATTTAGTACAGCCTTCTGCTCTCAGCCACCATCAGAGATGGAGAGGGACTGTAATTCTTTACAGTTTTTAAAAGGCAGCCGGGACCGTACAAGCGATGGGCATGCTGCTATTTAGCCATCTGTCTGAGTAGCAGCATCTGACTTTGAATAACAATTAGAAACCGCAGCAAGGAGCTTGAAATTCTGGCTGTAGCGTGATGGTGATGATGCAGAGCCTTAATGGGCCGCTCCCCTGCCATGCCTTTGTGTGTAGATGTCTTTTTCTGATGGCCATCGTTCCACAGATCTAGTTAACACTGAAATTTGATTGAATATTGAATCTGGAAATGCAGCAGTAGTGGAAGGCCTTGCATTGAGATGCCCCTCACACGAGGGCAGAGAAAACAGAACAAGTGCTACTGCTGAAATATTCAAAAAAAGCCAAGCCTTGTTCTGCTGGCCTCTTTTTCTGTTAAACCAGAGGCTATATCTTCTAGAGAAAGCCGAATGAAAGAGCTAGATCACTTTGTCTGAGTTCATAGGAGCTTTGAAAAAGCAGAGTAACACTATTGTAACCTCTCCCCACATTTCACCACCTCATGGTCTCTATACAGTAATGGAGCTGCTATTAAAATTGTGTTCTGAGAAGAAAAGATTCAAAAATTGGACCATGAAGAAACATCCCATGCTTTAATTGACCTGATAAGCAATTAAGTCTTGCAAATAAAGACCCCCCCCCGATTCTCATTAATGCTTCATGATCAGAAATCTGCCTGTTACAGACTGTGAAACTAATAAGCCTGACCGTTCATTTTCCACCCCAGCGGTGCGCCCGGCAAGCTCATAAATAGTGAAAATCTCATTTAGATCAAGCCTGCTAGGTGTTTTGTACTGGGGAAAAATGTTCTGCACCCACTGTCACTGTCTAGCTGTCTCCCAGCAGCACTTCAGCGAGAGCAAAGTCAGAACAAATTTACATTTCAATTTGGCAGCGAGCAATTTGGGCAGAGTTTGTGCGCTCCCTCTCCGCTAGGCTGAAGTTAATTACAGATTAGCAGCAATGCTTCCAACATGGAGTGCATTTCACATCATGAAACTGGACTATAGCATGCATCCACTATGCATACATACCCACAATGCACTGCGCAAGTGGCTGTGAAGAGCACCAGTCGTCTTTTTTTGCGTTTTGCAAAAATTCATGTATTTGCCTTTATACAATACCTGCCACCAGAAGATCTGCATCTTTCAAGGCAGCTCTGTTCTTTTTCCTCACACAGCTTATTGAGTTGGAAATAATTATTATTATTATAAGATAACCTTCCCAATCTGCCAGAAATTTAATCAAGGAAAGGTTTTGTTTGGTGCGTGGGGCCATTACTAACCAGAGTACTGAAAAAAATTGATGCTGTTTCACATGTAACACTATAAATGAAAGGCTGCTTAAGGTGCTTAAAACAGAAAGTCAACAATACGTCTCAAAATGTTGCAGAATTTTCACTTCGCAATTTTGAGTCTTTGATAATCTGTAGCAGATCACACAGCCAGTAAGTGAATGTACAAGGTACATGTATCTAATAAGCTGGCAGCTCAGTGCTCCACACCCAGTGCAGTGTTTGTTTTTCTCTATATTCTTAAAGTGCCACAGACATGACTGAGTTCTCTGAAGAAGTGCGGTTAGGCTAACGATGTGTTCTCAGTTACTTTGACAAGCAAACGCTTCCACATCTACCAGTTCATGAAGAAAATAATCTAACCTCCTGTTTGCACTAGCATTGGCTCATCCACTGACACCGGCATAAAAATAATGTGTATAAATGTACTCCTCCCTGCGATCAGAAAGTGGGCTTGAATCTCAAGACTGACAGTGGCACCACTGAGGTTCCTTTGAGCAAGGTACCGTCCCCACACACTGCTCCCCGGGTGCTGTGTTCCCGGCTGCCCGCTGCATCACTTGGTGAATGGGTTTAATGCAGAGGGAAAAAAAATGTGCTGTTCACTCTATGTGCTATGGTGCCTCAGTGATGCCATTAGCCATCCTGGGATTCAAACCCTTGGCCTGATCGCAGGGGCAGCTCCCTAAACACCAGGCCACCATCTGCTCCAGAGATGAGTGTCAACCTGTTTAGTAGATTAGTAGCATGTACTAAACTTTACCCCAGAACTGAAGCAAGCAGTTAACCTAAAATAATCTCTCTATTAACCTAAAATAATCTAATTCCCTATATTTCTTTCATATGAAGTGATCTGTTGGCATTTTCTCAAGTGTTTTGCCTGTTCTTGACTATTCCGGTACATGGTTTCTCGTGTTTTCTGCTTTAAAGAACGTAAAGCACTAAAACAGCTCTATACGCACTGCGGCTTTCATCAAATGGCCTCCTTCTCAGAGTAAACCCACAGAGTATTTACTTTATAGATCCTTCTTCTCTGTATTCATGCTGACTCCTTTTAACGCCTACCTTTAAAAGAAGTTTCTTGCTGCTTGTCAGGTTTTCTAAAGTAAAGTTTGAACCGCGCAATTTGCCTTTCTTTGCCTTTTGCTTGCGTCTCTGCAGGTGCAAAGAGTGCTCTGTTCCTAGAATGGTTCATTTTCTATGACGCAAGCTGCTTTTGTCTCTCGCGGAGCAAAATCAAATGTGTTCCAGGAAGGAGAAATGTTCTTCTGGTGCGACAAGCGTGTACTTTTCAAACGTTCAGTCTCAAATTTGAGCAAAGTGTTGCTATTTTTTCTTTATTAGGTACTGAAACACCTTTCTCAGCATTTGATCTATTACAACAACAGTCAGAAATCCTGCTGTGAGTTGCATGGTTAGAATAGCAACCAGTCGAAATGCGGAAGGTCTAGATTTAACACAAACGCTCGATTGATTCCATCATCAACCTTCACTGTTCTGAGGTAAAAACCTTCAGTTCCATCTGACATTAAAAGCTCACGAGTTAAATCTGTGAGCCACTGGTACCACTGGTACTGTCTGCTAGATACTTCTTCTGCAATATCTTCATGTCAACCTCATCCTTCTTTGCAGAGCTGCTGCTGGATCACCTTTGCCAAGGCTGATCATTAATTGCTCAGAGAACAAGGAAAATTCTTCTGAAGTGTCATATTGCCCCAACTCCTCTTAACTTTTCCTTCTTCTGAAACAAATGCTTTGCTGTGCTTTGAAATCTATAAATGATGAAGGTACTTTCTCCTCATTAGGACTTTAAGCAGGACATTAAGGCTCTAAGAAGTCATCAGCATAAATACGGTAATTGCTTCAGACTGTCGGTGGAACCTTAACAGGTTCACATCTTAATGACAGCAGATAATGTCATATAACACTCCCTCAATATCAGCCACAGTTTTTCCAATTTAACTGTTAAATGTACCATTCTTTTGTAATCTGAATAAAGTTCTTGGCCTGCTCCTACACCATGACAAAGTCCGAGCTGAATATTTTTGTTGTAACCCGAGATCTTTCCTAAAAATGAATTCATATTGAGTTTTCCTAATAGAGATACACAAACAATGTATGAGACTCTGATGCACCTCCTAAGGCTTCTTTAACAAACACAGGTCCGACGGTCTCTCTGTTACTGTTCTCTGGTCTTGTGGTGGATTAAAACAGCCAGGTAAGTACACCTGCAAGACAGTCAAATCCACTGCTACTCAACAGGATAATGTGCATTCTGAGCTTTTGCTGCAGATGATTTTCATTAGAACACACATTCATGCTTAAGAAAATCATGGTTATGCCAAAGTACTAACTTCATGCCTACAAGTGAGATTCAGCTGACCTTTCAGTTTCATATCACCCCCCAAGGAACCAGTTAATGACTGTTCTGACAGCATGTCGTCAATCAGTTTCACTGCAGGTTCACTGGCTCCAACCAGCAGACCCACCTGCCTTCACTGTGTGCTCTCACCACCTTCAGGTAAGGTCTGTTCTCCAGCTCCTCTCACAATGGAAGTTTTTCTGGAAACACTGGGAGTTTAGTGAAATCACATTCGTCTCCACGTCTCACTTTGTAGTAGCCCCATGGTGGAGTCAAGCTGAACTTGCTCATAACAGCCTCCCTCAGGAAGAGGATGAGGAGCTTCTAAGATCCATGAATGCATCTATTACTTCTGTTGCTTTCTTCTGTTTCAAGTAGACTGATGTAATAATGGAGATGCCTCTGTCTTCCCACTCTCTGTTATCACACCCATAATGTTTAAGGATTACATTCAACCCCTGCAGTATATTTGTAATACAGCATGCATGTTTTAGGCCGCAAGAATCACTTGACTTGCTCAAGCACCCTTTTATGAGGAAATAAAGCCCTCTGTTCTGTGTTTATAGGGTTCTGACAGTAGCATGCATGTCTGGTGGGTAATCATCTCCCCATGGTTGCAGCTGATGTTGCAGCACAACTACTGCTTCTGAAGCCTTTTTGTAACAGGGTCAGTTGTGAATCTTACAAAAAAACCCTCCACAACATATTAAAATCTACAGAGATCTGTTGTGACCGAAGGTCAGCAGACTACATTTAGGTGTAAATTTATGTTATTTGTACCACAACCAAGGAAATGACTGAAAGTCTGCTTAGTTTGCTATAAGATCATTACACCTCGCTTGGCTTAAACCTTTGCAAGGTTTAGAGTAGAGCTTAACGCGACAATTGGATTCATATCCACACTTTCCAGGAAGCTTGAGAGTGCTCTTGGATAAATAGTGGTTCTTCGGCAATTTGCTGGATCGTTTGATTGAGAGGTTTCTATCTGAAGTACCTAATTCGAGACACACTCTCTTTACTGCCCCCAGGATGACTCCACTTAACCTCAGTCACGAAGCTCAGGACTATGCTGGCAAGACGTCTCTTCACCGGTTCCCACTGGTCCACATGTGTATTACAAACCTTTAACATTCATAGTGGTTTGAAACTGAGAGTTCACCATAGCTTTCCCTGCTCCAACACAGCTATTAAACCCCATGATATCAGAACAAATAGACAAAGAGCAAGATATAAATATAAAGACATTCCAAAATATCAGAACACTGAACCCGCCCCTCTGCCTCACTCCTCACTCCTAAGTACTCCTAATACCTACTTTTAAATCACAGAGAGAGACATAAGTATCTCAGATCTCCACGTTCACATCTATAAAGTACTACTGTGGACTATCCCTGTGTCTTTTGTACCTTGTTAACTGACTGATTTGTGTGACCCTGTGGACTTATTTGCATTTCTGGCCACTGACTACTTAGACATTACACTTGGACCATAGTCCTCCTCTGAGTGATGATTCAGATTTGTTCATTTGGTTTCTGAACTCTGCCAGAATGTATTTGTTTTTAATCTGCTGCTTTTCAGAATAAATCTTGTTGCCCATTTGACTCAAAATCGAATCAGAAAACTTGATCCTGGAGTAAATTGCTTATGCAATGACTGCAAAGACACACTGAGACACAGAGACAAGAACAATATCAAATATAAAACCTAAAATCTACATTGAAAAAAGAAAAAAGCTCAATATGAATATACCACATACAGAAATGCTTGGTATAAATATTATATATAAGTAACAGAGCTGAGTGAAAAACTACCGACACAAATGGTAGTTTGTGTCCATCTTGGTCTGAACCTGAAATTAACATCAACCTGTCGGTGTAATATTCTGATCTGCACCCATTATTGAGATCCCTCAGTCCCATCATCCCACCCTACAATGCTGAACTAAACAGTGCAAATAATGAGAAACACTGAATCTGTAGTGATGGCCTAAAGAAGGTAGGGGTCTTTACTGCTAGATTTGCACCCAAGAATGCTGGCATGGCCAATAACGTAAATGTGAACAGTTTACTTGTCTTCTTCATTTAAACCATGTACCCAAGAAATGTAGTGGGCAGTCGACAGTGTGTGGATACGGTACCGTGCTCAAGGGTACCTCAGTGGTGCCTCTCCCAGTCCTGGGATTCAAACCCACAGCTTTCCGATTACAGTGGCAACCCTCTAAGCCCCAAAAAGACAGAAGAGCCCTCCATTATCCTCAGTTGTAAGCTATTCCTCATGAAGTTTTCAGGACCATGATGAACCTACTAAGAAAGAACACACAGCTTAAGATTCCCTGGGGTTTGAACTGAGGGAATGAATTGAATGTGTTTGGACAGAAAAGTCTCCAAACCGTGCTGTACTCTGCCCCTACAGGACCTCTGGTTTACGCACTGAAAGCTGTACCAGCAATGAACATTTCATCAAGGCTCAGACAGCTCTAAAATATATTTGCTTGTGTAAAAAGCCCTTAAAAAGAAAAAGATTCTTTCCCTGCTGCCTTTCTCGAAACCAATTCCTCTGACCCACCACCTCATCACTGTGGCTCTGAGGTGCGCTTCACCAGCTGCCCTTTCTCATTAGCCAAAGTGAAACCAGCCAGTGGAAAATTAGCGATCTGAATGCAGGACTTCCAGCTGACCATACTTTCAATATACCCACACAGCGTCTGTTGCTATTGACTGTTCCGCCAGTTAAACTGGGCCTAATAGATCCATAAACTGTCTCTCAGTAAATGAAAAAGACCTCAGCAGTGACCATGTCACCATGTGTGGACTCGAAGCGCTTTCGCATGGCAAAAAAGGATTCGTAATGCCTATTAGTATGTCGGTAATACACTTTTCAGTTCACTTCTTACATTATTTCTCATATTAAAGCTTTATTTAACAAGGGCAGTCACATTTAGATTTCCATTACTGAAAGCATGTAATCGCTCACACAGAAGAAACGCTATGGCTTCAGAGGAGGCACTGGAAGAATCACCTCTGGAACTGACTTTCAAGCGGTGGGATCGTTGATGCTGGGGGAGGGGCTGGCGGGGGTGTAAGACGGCCAGCACTGACAGGGGGCCCTTAGAGAACACTATTATTATTATTATCGATTGGCTGAGAGGGAGAAAACAGGCTGACAGCTACACATTTTCCCCTCTAAAGAAAGGTATATGCTCATTCAGGGACCCTTCCTCAGTGCTCATTAAGACATAGCTTCCTAATGTAGCAGGATGAAATGAACACTTACGTCAACATATAATTGACAACAGATCTAGTTTATATTATAGTTTTATTTTCCTTGACATATCGCTTTGCCTTATCAGCCTCATACCCCCCCCTCCCCTTGTTTGATATCATTTTGGATAGAGGTAGGTTGGGTGAGCATCAGTCTGATCGAAATTAATATTCAAAAGTGTCGTCCATACGTTTATTTTCACTCTTTTATATTTATGTACATTATTTTTGGTTATTTTTGTGAGATTAATGTTTGTTTTTCTGTCTCGGCACATGTGGGGGGCTAGCCTCACAGTGGATTCCAGCTTGACTAGCTGTGACACTGTTTATGAGCTTTTAGTACTTGGAGGTGTAGTTGAAGGACCAACGTTTTTGTTTTGATCTGCTTTGTGCAGAGAATAAAGCTTCAACACAGCAGTTTATTCATTTCACAACAACAGCACAACGTAGTAGTTCACCCCCAACATTACTCTAACCAACATATCTTTTGTGGGTTAACCACAGCTTAGGAGATTTAGCTAAACCTGTTGACTTACAGTGCAAAGTTATTTCACTGAAATATCCAAATGTAACCGATAGAGCTCAGCAAACGTACCCCCACTAGTGAAGATGTAGCACTGCCAAAAATCCTATCTAGGCATAATATGGCATAACCCTCATAAAATTACTAACTTTAGTATTGTGGGGTTGTTGTATATTTAAATATGAAACGTTTAACATTTTGAATCACTGGAATTTAACTTACTCCCACATATTTGTTCCTAGGCTAGTGATCACAAAATCCTAGAGGGTTGTCAAGTAGCACAAACCCCCATTTGGACAATGATCACAATTACATGTGAATACAGGCAAAAGCATGGTTCGAATTATGGGGGTATGCAGGTGGGGTGGGGGGGGTGGGGGGTGTTTAACTTTTTTACATTTACGGCGTTTAGCTGACGCTCTTATCCAGAGCGACGTACATCAGTGCTTAAGAATTCCACGACTGTTTCTTACCTGAAGAACAGCTTAAATCTGAGTCAACTATTTAACCAAGATACTGCAGTCAGAGCATCTGTACGTCTTTCCAAATAATAACTAGTCAACACCTAACCCAACAATACATAAGCCCTAGAGAAGAATGTAAGTCAAGGAAAAATTTTGTTGATGTTAAAAAAGGCAGTACCCCCAAAATATGGTGGGCCAATTCACACTTTGGGCAAAAGGAAACACTTTCTGACCATCTGCTTTTCACCTGGTTTAAAATAATGATCCAAATGACAGAAACTTTTATTATAATGATTACAAGTTAAAAAGTACTTCCCACACAACTAGAGAATATTCCCTGAACTCTCCAAATGTGTCCGTTTTTGTACTTCATTAAGATCTATGTGTTTATATCTTTTCCTTATGTGTGAGTGTGTAAAATTACTGTTAAGCCCTTTAACAGTTACATTTGAAGTGAGGTCATTTTTCAAATGTCTTAAGCCTTAAAATACAGTAACTGAGGAGGCAGGTATGACTAAAAACAAATGTATTAGCTTTTAAGGAAGGACCAGAGGCTGGTTCTTAAGACGAACAGAGTCCCAGTCATCTCCCAAGTGACCCAGTGACAAATTCTAAATCATTGGAGCCACTCTCACCTACAGCAGTTAAATGAAGCCAATCTGGTGCGTCACAAATGTCAAAAGTCTTCTGACTGAAATGGTACATGGCACTCAAAAATTTAAAAGTAACTCATTTTGCAACTGCCCTCTATTCTAAAAGAGTGAGCCATGCCAAGCCTTGCGTCTTTCCTTATGGAAACATGTCTTAGGATATTAGGTGAGCTTACATCCCACTCCACTGATCTGTCAAGGCAGCTTTGCCAAAGAGGAAAATTCAGCGCCTGACCTCAGGGCACCCCGAATGATTTTCGCTCTTGATGCTGCTTTCTTTGTGTCAGCAGCTGTAAATCTGCCTGCTGCAATATACAACGCAATTTTTCCACCAGGTCTAGAGCCCTCTGGCACACAGTTAGACCAAACAACAACTGAACAGTCAACATCATTTCTAAAAATCCACTGGCTGGGTGCCACTCTCACTCCTGTCCTCCGAAACCCATTCTTTTACTCAGAGGCACATAGTGCTGAAGCAAAGCATTCACAGATTGTACCCACTCAGTCTCCAGTGTTTGGGTCTTTACACTGTTCCCACCCACTTCAACTCCAGGATCTTACAGTGCTTGCTCAAAAATACTTTCCCACTTGGCACAGTCTGTGATAAAGGAACTTACATCTTTAGTGTCCTCTGTTGTGTCTCTGACAAGAGTCACTGCCCCGACTGTCTGCTGTAATGCAAGATTTAACACATGATCTGTAAAATGAACAAAAAAGGGCAGCTGAACCAACATCTGGGCTTGAACACAATTAAATCTATCGCCTAGGTTGACGGCCCCATCATTACACTGTCCTCGAATCTTGGAAAGGAAAAGTTGCAACGGACAACAGCATCTTTGATCATCTTTGCAGCCGTTTAAGTCTTTGGCAGCATTCCAAAGAACAACTGAATGACATCATAAATGGCAATTGTGTGTTGCTCTTTGGTTGAATTATCATAGATGCTATCAGGTGGAAAAATTGGCCATTTCTGACTTTGTGTGAGCATTACATGCAGAATATGTGTAACCCTCTGCCATCACTGAGTTGCTTTTATAAAACACAGCCCAGACTGTTCCAAACCCTGGTTCTGTAGACTCATGGCTATTCCTTTCTGTCTGTCTGTACAATACAGATGGCTTCTTATCTGCTCACATCGTCTCCAGTGGGTTGATCTGGGCTGTCCTTCTATACATCCATGACTGTACTGTCTATTTCCAAAAACACCTCTTAGTCATATGTATACTCATAGCCTGGGTTTAATGGTACCCACTGCTGTGGCTCTATACTTAACATACTTAAGGTCAATTTTACTTATCCTGAAGGAAACTGCCTCTGCATTTAACCCATGCACCTCAATGAAGAGGGGTCAGATGAAGTCAAGTAGGTTTTATTTGTCATTTCTGCCCACACAGTATAACGTTCCTCCAGGACCATGGTGCAACACAAGAACAGAACAGAACACAGTGTGGTGTGTGTGTGTGTGTGTGTGTGTGTGTGTGTGTGTGTGTGTGTGTGTGTGTGTGTGTGTGTGTGTATTGTGCTTCAGTTCCAGTTGAGTAGCCTGATGGCCTGAGGGAAGAGATGACGATAGTGTCCACAAAGCAGTGTGTGGGGACACCTACTTCAGCACAAAAACAACAGATAACAACAAAAAATAACTCATTTGCTATCTAGATCAGGTGTGTTTGGAACAGGAAACTTATTAAAATGTGCAGGGAGGTAGTCCAGGACCCGTTTGAGAACCACTGCTACTAACTACTAACCTGTTAGTACCTTCTCCAACCGTGGTTTGACTTCCTATTTGCATACAATGTTTAGCCAAAGTAATGCGAAATAAAATGGACAAATAAGTTAACGAATTTCCAACAGCATACATGGCTGTGGCATGACTGTGTCATTAGCTAATGTAGCTAGTTTCGTATACATTCACTTTAATAGTAGGCTATTAAGCTAGCTACAGGACTAATAAGAACTAGCTAGCTTCAGTGTAATCTAACTAGAGCTGGGCCGTTAACGGCGTTAACGCGCGTTAACGTGCAAGATTCTTATCGCCGTTAAAAAAAAATTATCACCGTTAACACCCCCCCCCCCCCCCCCCCCCAACCCCCGTTCTTGTTTCGTTCTTCTTGAGCTTGTTCACGGAACTTTGAAAACTGTCTCGGGGGGGGGGTGCGGAGGGGTTTTAATTATCGCCGTTAACGCCGTTATCGCGAAGATTCCGTGCGATTAACGCCATTATATTCTGGAGCTTCAGCTGATCACAACTTTTTGGAGAAGTACCTCACTCTAGTTAACTAGCTTACAATAGCTAGCTAATGTTAACAGCCAAGGTGCCAACTTTAACAACCTGTGGTTTATGGAGTGATATATGAAAACATAAAACATTTACTTCTTCAGTAAAGTCTTCAAAATGACATAGTATCAGTTTTGTAGTTTTGACATTAACTAAGTAGTTTTGGCATTCCTGGCAGTTCTGATGGTGGCAGCCATGAAGCTCAGTGAACTTGACCAGATGTGCAGGTGTGCAGTCTTTCCATAGAGAGCCTCTGTCAACAGCTTCATGAATGCCTTCCTCAGCCCACCAGTTAAAGGAGAAGATGGTGAGTACTATTTCTTCGATAATATTTACCATCCATGAATCTAAATGTTTTGGGGTTAATGTATGCTCTGTATGCTAATGTATGCAAGCAGTTAGCTAATAACACAGCAGCCATTATCTCCAGAGCTGCCAGTCTACACATATTTAAAGCTTTGGTTGTCTGTGTTTTCTAGGTTGGTAGATGGTTCAGGTTTGTTAGGATGGTGGGGGTGTGTAACATTATGGCCATAGGGTGGAATGATGCATGTAGCTGCAGCACCTGACAATGAATTGTGATCATAATGGAGAAGGGCACAGGACCAGAAGAGCGTTGCTGATTTTTGTTCCACAAAAAAAGTCTTTCAAAACAAAAGAAGACAGTGAGAGTGTAGAGGAAAGTGCAAAATGAGTGGAAGAAAAGAGGAGGGTTAAATGAAAGAGGCACAGAGAAGGGCCGGAAGAAAGCCAATAACTGCTGTGTTGCTGGCTGTGTTGTGATGCGGGGGTGTAAGCTCAAACACAGGAGATAAAACTCAATTCAGCAGCACATGACGTCCCATTATGCTCCACTTTTAGATTTATATGATGACATTAGGGTCCTCCAAATGAAAAAACGCCTACAGATAGTTGTGTGCATTTTTAATGGCACACAACTTTGCTGAGAAAGAGAACTTGTTTAAGTGGTGAAACTTACAATATTCAATATCCATTCTAGTGCTGATGCAGCTAAACGACCCTTGTACCCTTTGTTAAATGGCTCTTGTACTAAATTGCGAAGTTCATAATTATATGTGTATATTCTATGTATATTATGGTACTCTGTAATATCTGGATCCACTTTGTCTCGTCTCACTGTATACATGTGTGTTTCTTACACATATTTCTATATCCACTCTGTACATAAATATACATATACTCATTGTGTACATGCTTTTAAGTTTACATATATTCAAATATATATTTTCAATACACATCCATATATTATTTTTCTAAATTGTATAGTGTACATTTTATACTTTACTGCCGGTATAGTTCATTTATTTATTTATTTTTTTGTGCTGCTCTTAAGTTTATACTGTCCACTTTCTGCCATGACTATGCAAGTTTCTCACTTGTGGGACTAATAAAAATAAATCTCATCTTATAAAGCTGAGATGATAACTTTGATCATTTATACACTATAAACCAAGATGGACCAAGTAATTCTGTTTATCTTCTCAGAAGGAAACTGTAGCCCACCCCATAACCAATCCAAAGCTACTACAACTCCAACATATTCTTGAACGGGAGCCATTGCTACTAATAACAGACTCTTTCTGATCCCACTTCTAACTGTAGCCTGTATTACTCATCAGCGCTTATTATTGTTAATCTTCTCCATAGTTACATCCTTTTATTTCCTCATTCTCTTTTGCTACTAGGTATCCTAAAATGATATTCTCATTCTCATTGCAATAAGAGACAAAAAACTACAATTAAAACTGAAAAAAGGACATCACTAAAGCAAACCTTGTTCCACAGCCTCCATAGAAGAAATTCTATTCTTCATTCAGTCTAATCGTTGAATTTCAACGCTGTGGTTTACGAAGGGGCAAGTGTCCACAGCAGCTTATGATAAAATGATGGACAACAGCTCTCATTAGAGAAAACAAAAAGTTGCTGAAAGATCAGAGAAATGCACAGTTTTGATGCACTATAGATTGTCTGGTTGCATCAGTCACCCATCCATAATCCTGAATAGTCTTTACACTGTTTGGTTCAAAGAACAATTCACTAGTACAGTTTACGAGAATAATTTACTGGTTACATATTAATTTTAATTAATATTAATTAATTAAGGTTCAGAGAACCTTAAAGTGCCATTTCACACTGGTGGCTGTCAGGTCTGGATGACTGTGGGTACTTTCATTTACTACATAAAGTTTTTTTTCTGAGGTTTTTGAGTGTTTTTTCTGAGTGTTCTAAGTTTTAAGTTTGAAAATATTTAATTATCACCTTTCCTCCTCGAAAATTAAAGGTTAGTTAATCTAAAACCTACTCAATGGACATTAAGGACCAGACATTAATGCTCTCTTGTGCCTTTAAGAGCATATTTTCATTGTTTGTACCTTACAGACACTGAACACCTTTTTCCAGTGCTCTTTCCACCACAGCTAATCGGACTGTGACTTATAAAATCATCGCCCCTTAACGGGTCAATATTTTTAAGCATGTATCCTGACAAGTCTCACTGCTGAAGTAATTCTGTAAGGGAAGATGATTTGAATATTGTAAACAGTGTTTAAAATGCATTTTCATTCAAATTCAATTGGCTTAAAAGACACGCTGTACTTCAAAGGAAATTCATGGTCTGCCGTGATACTTCATATTTCACATCGCCTCCAGAAGGGAGGACCATTTGAGTATTTATTATCTGAAGAACTACTTCTGACCAGGACTGTGAACTAGCCCACTGTGTTTCCATTGGACACGGATTCATCAGCTGGTGATGGTTTTGCTGACCCCTTCTTGTCTGGAAGAGTTTTGCTGCTAAAATTACAGTTCAATTTTTGGGACCTGATCAGGAACTGGTGCATTTGAGAAGTATTATACAGTATCTCAGTACACTGGCTGTGTACTAAATTTACATTTATGGCATTTATCAGACGCTTTTATCCAAAGCGACTTCCTTTCCTTACCTACAGGGGGCAGTCTCTCCCTGGAGTAACTTAGGGTTAAGGGTATTGCTCAGGAACCCAGTGGTGGTGCTGAAGGTAGGATTCGAACCCATGACCTCTTGGTCCAGAGGCAAGTATCCTACTCACTGAGCCACCCTTAATAGTACACTGTGCACAGTTTACTCCACACACTCCACACGAGTATACAGCTCCAGAAAAAAATAATAGACCACTGCAATTTATTTAAATCAGCAGTTCTGTGAGTGACAAACATTCCAGTCCAGTGTTAAATTCCTACACAAACACCTCATTCTACTTTATGAGGGACTGATTAGTGATCAGCTGAATCCTATCTTATTTAATGAGGAAAAGTATAAAACTCTGCTGTAATTGACTCTCTCCTCTCACACTGAGACCAGTTGGAGGTGAAACACTACTAGAAGCTCCTCAAATCTCATTACTGCCGTTTAGTTTAAGAGAGAAGCAGAGATTAGTTTTCTCTGAATTATTCAGGTTCTATAAACGCTGCAGCATTTCTCTTATTCTGATGTTTTGTCATTTAAAATAATGCTTTAAAGATAGGGGTGTGAAGAGACGCTTTTCCCACGAGACAAGACGAGACGAGACATGAGACTGGGATTACGAGAACGAGACGAGACGAGACTTTGACATTTTTTTAAA
>JBBPCW010135537.1:0-16677 GCA_037974425.1 Phenacogrammus interruptus
CTGAACTGTTTGAAATTCAATTAAATAAAGCTTGAAACATTGGGGTGTTCTAAAACTTTTGACCGGTAGTGTATATATATATGTATAAATCTCTAAACTGTAAGTAAAATGTAAAATATGCCATTTATTACAAAGGGTACACCAATATATATCAGTAAAGTGAAAAACAAAAAATACTAAAATGTCCTACAGACTATTTTTTGGATTTAAATAGACTTCATATTTTATGTGTGCTTTATATGTGCAAATGTTAAACAGCAGTTCAAGGTAAAGACATAGGCATGCACTGCTGAGGACTTTTACATGCTGTGAGCACATGTGAGTTTTGACACATGACAACTGGTCATCAGCTATGGATATGGTTACAAGGCCTCTTTCTGGGACATCCACACTACTGAGAACCACAAGGTGTCACTGCTGCAGAGAGTGAGGAACTTGCCAGTTAGCCTCACAGCTAAAAAGCAAACTTGTTGAAGACAGTTTTTTTTACGTGTTGCACATCCTAACCACTTGCCATGACTGGACTGAACACAGTTCCAGTCTCTGTCTAACAGCTGGTCTTCCTTGGACAAAAGGTGCAGGCTTAGAATAGACAGGCAGGTGATCTATCAAGCCTTGCTAACTTGCTAACCGCTAACTTTTGAGCTAAGCACTTTAATAAAGTATATATGGCATTACATGTTTGATTTACTGGAATTTCCTTGACGCTTGAAACAATGACACGCAATGCACTGCAAACTTGTTACAGACTGACACGCTAGTTGCTGCAGCTACACTATGGACAAAAGTATTGGGACAGTCCTGTTTTTCAGGGTTTGAGCAAGCCCCTTATTTCCAGTGAAGGGCAAAACCCAAACCCAAAACTTTCCAAAAGAGTTGAAGCTGTTATAGCTGCAAAGGCACCGACTCCATATTAAAGGTTATGTATTTGAATTCGATGTCATTAGAGTCCCTGTTGGTGTAGTGGTCAAGCGTCCCAATACTTTTATCCATTCTATACTCCTATAGAAAACGAATTAAATCATAAAGTATAGAAAAGCTGTATAGTGGTACCCCAGTCATTTCTACAGGATAAAAAGGATTAGAAATTAGAGTCAATAATGCACTATAATATTGTACAGGGCACTTTATAAGCATTATTGTTACATGACACTCAAGTATTATAGTTTGTAATCTGTCCTAGCTGCAAAGGGTGACTAACTCCAAGTTAATGTCTGTGTGTTTGACTGCAATGTCAAAATCCTTGTTGGTTTAAGGGTCAGGCGTCCCAATACTTTTGTTCATATACATCTTCTAAACCAAAGAAACATGTTTCCAAAGACATAGATCGCAACAAAAAGCACAAGACGTTTTATGATTTTGTGATAAAATGTATTCCAATAATAAATCACAAACTTGATAAATGTAATAGTAATAAATCACAAAGCTAGCAATGTTGCACAAGATCAAGTTCAGTGTCAGCAGACGTGTCCTTCTGTTTTCTAGGAAGACATCCAGACAAAAATATGGATTTCAGAAGATCCAGGCTGTGTAGATGTGGGTTCATGTCTGTTATCAGGACCTTAGAACCATGCTTTCAAAACGCCACGTTCACAGAAAGGCCTCCACCACGTTAAAGCCTCTTTTTTAACCCCTGGTGTGTTTATATTTAGAAGTCTTGTGGCTGCTGGTTTAATCTTGCAGGCTTACCTCGCCCGTGCCTCCCCAGGTGCCGTTGTACACTCCGTGGTTGTCTTCGCTCAGGCCCAGCTCTTTCAGCCAGGAGTATTTGGGCTGCTGGATGAGGAGTGTGGACATGGCTGCGGAGGACCGGAGATGTACAGAACAGACTCTGGCTCTGAGAGCAGGGAGCCGGGCCGCTGTGAGAAGGAGGACTCGCTGCATGCTGGAAGGAAGTGGACCCGGGCCGTGGAGGAGGGAGGGACTAGACCGCCAGACAGAATCGCTTCTGATTGGATGAATTTCCTCCCCACCCACCTACACACCTTCAACTAGCCAAATGCCAAAGCTGAGCATTCTACATCAGAATAACAAACGATTTTAAATAAAATTTTTAAAAAAATGAAAACCTGAGAATGAAGGCAGTTGCCTGAGAATGACGACAGTCCGTGTCCATCTTGAGTGGTCAACAATTATTGAAAACGTTAAGCACGTAACTTGTTAATTATAAGCAAGATAATACTGTACAGTATATCCCTTTAATAGTCCTACTAGTGTTAAATATGCAGCAAAGCGGACAGAACAAAAGAAGAAAATTGAAGCAGCACAACCAATAGAATAAAAACTTAACAATTAACAATGTAAAATGTATTCCTGAATGCAATCCTGAAAATGCATTGTTAAAAGTGCTATAATTAATGTTTAATATCTCACCAACAGAACCCAATCATTGTCAGCCTTGGATAAGATTACAGATTTTTTTTTTTTAAATACAAAAGAACTGTTAAAAACTGTTAAACTAAAGACTTTATATTATTAAAAAATATATAAATAATGAATAAATAATGGTTTAAATATAGCTTACATTTGAATCTGCATGTTTTACATTTGTTTTTGTCCCTTGATCTTTCTGTGCTTTTTGCAAAAGGAGGATTTAATCACTGCAACGATTAAACATGTATGAATGAAATTAGATAAAAAAATTGGCTCCTCAATATTATGAGATGTAACGTTAAAACAAAAATAGATGATGCAATGTATAACTTTTTAACTTCATAAAAACAATCACTACAACAGTTACAGATGTAAAAATGAAACGAATTTATAACAGCTCCTAAATAATATAAACCAAAATTGAACCATAAATTAATGATACAATTTGTAACTCTGTGGCGCTGTGGCTAAAAGGCTCATAAGCCTTTTAAAAGACTGAGTCTCTGTTTGTCTTAGCAGCAGAGTGGCGCAGCGGAAGCGTGCTGGGCCCATAACCCAGAGGTCGATGGATCGAAACCATCCTCTGCTAACGGTTTTCTGTCATTTTTTTAAATAATGCATTCTGTATTAATTTAGACCTTCTAAGCGTATATTTAGGCTCAATATGTCAACAAGAACACCAAAAAGGTCAGTTTATTCTAGTAAAATACAGAAATACACTACACTGAGAAATGTTTGAGGAAAAACTACTTGCAGAGTATGCTTTACAATATTACAGTGCGTAACAGTATATACCTTCGAAAAACTTTCCTGTTGAAATTACTGCGGTAGCATTATACCAGCTTTTTCCTTTTTCTTGTAAGTAGTTTATTATAGAAGAGTATTGTATACACTACGTGAACAAAAGTATTGGGACGTCTAACCATTACACTTACAAGAACTGTAATGTCAGTGCATTCAAATACATAGACTTTAATATAGAGTCTGTTCTCCCTTTTGCAGCTATAACACCTTCCACTGATGAACAGGGGCCCCGAAAAACATATGTCCCAATACTTTTGTCCATTAGAGTGTACATGCAGTCTAAGGGGCAGAGGCTCTTGTGACGTCACTAGTGTGTAACTACGACAAACTTCCGTGAGAGAAATGGCGGGTGATCGCCACAGAGACACAATGGAGGATTTAGAGGATGGAGAGATCAGTGGGTCCGACTCAGAGCCTGAAATGCAGGCAGGTTCAGACGAAAGACACCAGGTAACAACATGCAAATGCGTGTCGTCCTCCAGGGCTGCGCTTTAATGCACATAACTGGCCAGGGCTAGCACGTCGTGTTGCTAGCTTTCTGTTATACCTCAGTAAAGTTAGCCCTGTTGCATGTGCTGATGTATTTAAGAGAGTTTGTGTGGTATTTCATGAAGTACAGGACGATATTTTTGTGTGTTTTGCACAGACGGGTCAAACTGCGGTGAAATCTTGTCAAAAGCTAAGTCACGACCAAGCTGATTAGCCAGCTTCACTCTTCTGAATCTAATATAATTTACTCCTGAATTATGCTGGTTTCTTAGTCCTTCCTGCAGCAATAGCTTCTCAGCTTCTTAGCCCCAAAGGCTTGTTGCAGTCGTTGTAAAATATGAACCCCTTGTCCTATCATTTGCAATGTAGTGTACTGTACTCTACACTTCCACACTATATGGGCAAAAGTATTTGGACAAATCTTAATACTTAAGCATGCCAAGACATTTTGGACTACCAACACATTTTCCAACTTTGTGGACACAGTTTTTGGGGATTACCCTTTTCTGTTACATCATGACTGTGCACAAAGCAAGGTCCATCTTTGGGATGAACTGGAACTGAGATCGTGAGCGAGGCATTTCATCCGGCATTAGTGCCTGATCTCCTAAATGCTCCACAGAATGAATGAATGGGCACAAATTCCCACATACACACTCCACAATCTTGTGGAAAGTCTTCCAAGAAGAGTGGAGGCTGTTATAGCTGCAAAGAGGGGATCAATTCCATATTAAAGTTTATGTATTAGAATGCAGTGTCATTAAAGTCCCTGTTGGTGTAATGGTAAGGCATCCCAATACTGTTCTATACTAAATTACTTACTGCAATATCACAAGACAAGGAAAAGCTGTATAATGGTGCCCTTATCATTTCTACAGGGTAGTTATTAGAAAGTGTATGCTATAATATAGTACAGGACACACACATTATAGATTTGTATGTATCATAATCTAAGAAAGAGGGAGGACTCTAGTATTGTTGGTAAATGATCATAGAACAATAAAGTCCTATTCATTTATATTTGTAGTAGTGTAGATCTATTTTATTTGTTTAAAGTTACAGTTAATCTGTATTTGCAATTAGAAAGTTCTGATGCATCTGTTATTTTTAATCATCATCATTGATTTTTACAGGTGCCCTCCACAGGAAGCTGTGGAAGTCAGTTTTTCCAGAGCAGAGCACAGACAGCTCCATCTGTCAGCAGCTACCGCAGCTCCCTCAGGACCGACTCCAGCGACAGCAACTCCGACTCGGAGGAAGAGGCTGCTCTGTGGAGGCGAAAGCGTCAGAAATGCTCCAATGTGCCGGCCCCTTTGCCTCCTGTTCCTTTCGGAGGCCCCAGACCCATGACAGTGCCCACAGGCCGTAAGGTGAACAACGTCTGGGGTTCTGTGGTGCAGGAGCAGACTCAGGAGGCTGTCGCTGCTGAGCTTGGCATTCTGGGTATGGAGGGAGGGGTTAGTATGGACAGCCGTCAGAGCGAGACGTACAACTACCACCTGGCACGCAAAATGATGGAGAAGGAGAAGCAGGAGCACGAGCAGGGCATGGAGGCCATGTTGGACAGCCAGCTTGAGGAATATATGCAGCAAGAGAAAAGCGACAGCCACCTCAAGAGGAAGCGATCGGCCAAGGAAAGACTGGGCCCTAGAGCTGAGATGGACGTTAAGGGGCGATATGAGATTACTCCAGACGACCCTGCAGACAAAGTGATTGAAGAAATAGCACATAGGTGAGGAAGCAGGCAGTTAATCCTTGAACATTTTCGAGGGTGTTATCCATGCTGTGTGTGTGACAGCAAATTTCTTCTTTTATGAAATTACATTGCATTACATTAATTTGGCAGACACTTTTATTCAAAGCAATTTACAATACGAGAAAGCATTCAAGGTTCAGGAACAGGCAAGAACCAGAGGAGAGTACTAAGTGCTAGAATCTTTATGTAATTGAAGTAATATTAAATAACACAGGTCAACAAAAAACATTTTTGTAATAATCAGAAAGCACAATGCACTTTTTTATACCAGTGTTTCATGCTGATTTCAGATCTGCTTTTAGTTCATACACTCACAAACTTTTTGAATTATGAGTAATATTAGATTTGCAGTTGACTTGTATGTGTTTTTTATTAAACTGCAGGCACTAATCAAGCAATATTTTCAGTGCGAAGTCGGACAGGCCACACTGTGGCATAGATATAATAATCAGTGTCAGTCAGCTACCACTGTTTCTCAACTCAGATTTGAAATCAGCATGAAAAACATTTCAAAACCCACATAAAGGTTTTGACCTGTTGAGCTGTAAAATTGAAGCCCATTAAACTTCCAGCACTGTTATAAGATATGTAGGAATGACAGTCTTTTTTAGTTTAAGTATGTTTTTGGCAGATTTACCCCTCTCTCCCCTCAAAAGTGGTGTTGGAACAAAAATCTGAACAGTATTGGGAGTCCGTGAAGTTTTCTTTGAGAACCACAGAGGACTATATATAAACTTTACTTAAAAACAAAATAGTAATTGCACCTTTGTGGTAACATTTTACCAGTGCATTTGTTTTGCCAGTAATTGGATATATAGCATATTTTGCTTTGTTCACTCACCATGCTATATTTAATTTACTTGTCCTTTTTTAATTCTTTTTGAAAGGTTAATGGAGCCCAAGAAAGATTTAATAGAGCGTGTCGTGACGGTGATTGGTGCAAAGAAAGCAATAGCGCTTCTGTCAGAAACGGCAACAATCGAGCAAACCGGGGGTCTTTATACTGTGGTAAGTGTTTTTAAATTTAAGTAACTTTGCTACTTAAATGCGATAACGTTATGAACCTGGGTTTTGCAGCAAGATTCATACAGTATGTTGTATTTAGTCGTGGATACATGAACATTTTCAAAGTGATTAAAGTCCGTTTGAGATTAGATTTATTGCATTACACTGCAGACAAGTAATTTTTGCATGTGTTCCTTTCGTCCTTTCTACTAGTGTAGGTTCCATAAAGTTGCCACTAAGGGGCACCAGTGCACCTTGTTATACAGAAGCTGCACAAATCTAATCTTTATATGGTAGTTTTAACATGTAGAAAGAAAAAAAAACAAAATTTTTCATCCTGCAGGATGGCAGCAGAAGGCGAACTCCCGGAGGCGTGTATCTGAACCTCCTGAAGAACACTCCCAGTGTTTCTCATGACCAGATCAAGGTATGTTCATGTAGTATGGACAGCGAAACAGGAGATTAAATTACAATAGCGATTTTCTTAGTCGCATGGAATAAGATTTGTTTTATCTATAATGATTTATTACATTTTAAAATCAGGCTTGGTATATTATTATTAAGGCTGACCCATATTGCAATTTACAGGCATGAATGCATGAATATTTCTGAATACCCATTCTCAAAATCATCCATACAATGCTAATATTTAAAGCACTTATTAGTCATTGATCTAACGTAACAGATATGCTTTCATTTAATCAGTATTTCTCTGATACAACAGTAAAGACATATGAATGTGATTTTGTTGCAGTAAACAGATTTGTTGATTTGGTTTTTTTTTAATTTGCTATAAAACTGGAAAGGGGGACAATATTCTCACCATAAACAGTTGCATGACATAGTTGGTGGCAGTGTTGGTATACTCATATAAATCACTGATCCATCATAGATCCATGATTTCTTATTGTTGAGCATTTTTATCATTGTCAGATATTTTGAATTGTTCGTAGTGCAGTTTTTGAGAGTTGGATGCACTCTAAGGCGGTGCAGCAGACGCCTGCCAGCTGCTGTAAAGTTACGATGCACTTGGCCAAACCAGCTATTATATGAGAGACATGCATAACGTTTCCGCACATTTATATTTTAGTTGGAAGAATATTAATTGGGTGTGTCAGAGTTGGTTTTCCATGTTTTGGACTGCTTAAAGGAGCTTTAAGGGGAAGATTGTCATGTGGTGATGTTGTGAATGCAGCGGTGAGCTACATGCTCAACCCAAAACATTTTTTGCTGATGCCATTAAAATGTTGGTCCAATGCTGGTAAAATTGCATAACAAAGGAAGGTGACTTTGAACAAAAATAAAGATTTGAATGAATATTTTTCCATTTATTAACACAATTTTCTCAATACAAAGACAATACCTGCTGAATACTAGATAAAGAAGTGAATGCCAGCATAACACTGCTCAAATACAAGTATTCAAATTATTCAAGCCAGCAGTAGATAACGGATACCATACAACCTCATGTAAAAAAAAAAATGAAGAAAAGTGACTGGACTGTATTTGTCTTGTTTTTAAAAATGATCTCTTTGTTTTGTAGGAAATCTTTTTTGAGGAGAACCAGAAAGACTATAACTGCAAAAAAGCAGCCAAGAAGCGACGGAAGCACATAGTGGCCAAGAAGATGAAGCAAGCTCTCAACACTTTGAACCTACAGGAGCATGATGATGTGTCTCGGGAAACTTTTGCTAGCGACACCAATGAGGCTCTGGAGTCCTTAGAGGAGGTCCCGGAGGATGAGCCAGAGCCTGCACCAGAGCCTGCACTGGGCACAGAGGACAGTCCGGTAGTTTATAACTCCAATGACTTGGAAGTCTTCTGATGCATGCTGCTGTGTCTTTGAGGGACTGTTTGACACAGCAAAGCTGTGCTGTTGTGTTTTTTTGGTCAAAGCCCAGCCAAGATGATCATTCATGACCAAACTGTACCATAAGAGCGAATGAAAATCGGTATCTTATTGAAATAAGTCTTCAGACTTCAAATCAGAAAATATACATTATATATTAACACAAACCTTGTTCATAAGCCAAGTAGATTCTCCGTGGAAAGGACTTCTTATAGTCCATGGCTCAATCCCTGGGATTGAGCCATGGACTATAAGAAGTCCTTTCCATGGAGAATCTACTTGGTTTCATTTTTACATGGCAAAACGTCCATATGTCATTTAGTAACAGCCGTAATGCACTTGCTCTCTGGTTCTGTAAACCTAGAAGTATTAAATGGCTATAAACGTTCTTTACCCCAGTTAAGCCAAGTCACATTCATTTCAAGTCATTCTCTGCTGAAAATCATGCAGCTCTTAGACTTGGCTTAGTCCATAGCTAGAAAAGCTCTTAGCTTCTTAGAAATGTAAAGAATGCATCCGACCTCACTAAAGCCTGTTTGGTGCATTCGATACAAAAGAATTTTCGTTCTCAACGTTGTTACTTTATGTAAGTGTTCGAGGAAAAGGTTCTGCCGAGTGTAGTCTGAGCATCTGTCCTAATCCTTGTACTCATTTTGATGCTTGGAGAACATTGCACTTGCCTGCCTTCCTAATCCATAATGCTAACATGCATTTGAGTATTCATGTACACTAAGAACTCGGGGTACTCACCGTCAGGTGAGTGTTTTGATGAACGTGCCTCATAGGAGTGACATATTTGCAACTGAGTCCTGATCCTTAGGTATAAAATTGTAAAATAAAAATGGTTTCACTAAAATTGTAAGGCCTTATTGACTCTTTACTGAACAGGCTCTACTTCAGTTGACGAGAATGTCGGTACTCAAAGGGTTTGCTCTACCATTGTTTCGGATTTTATGCATCCTTTTCACAGCTTCATGTCACGTTGTGTTCTGTTGAGACATAAGATCTTTGTGATCTGTCTCAGGTTCGTGATTCAGGCAATGGTTTCCTGTCTTTTGTGATGAAACTCTGACTCAGTCATCCCCCAGCCTTTCCTTGAACAGCATTGTTGAAAGGGCCATTTATAACTGATGCGTAGACGAGCCCATTTCAGCCAAGTAGTTTTTTTCCTAGCTTATGAACGGAGAGACATTTCCTCCATTTAGAATCAGCACTAAAGCCTAATTATGTATTTTTATTTGACCTAATATGCACTGCCAGAAAAAAATAAGCTATTTCGCGGAGGCGTTTTACTCGAGTGCTATTATGACCGCCTCTCAAAGCTCCTCAGTCTGCCGGATGAGATTGAACCTCTCCACTGGTGGTTCAGGGACCTACCGATGCCAGAGAGCTCTGCAAGAGCAACTTTGAAAAGTTGTCATGGAGACATTTGGTGTAACACGTCCAAATGAATATACGTTATTGTGGCTGTGCGATAGGATCTCTTCCAGTTACAGAAACCAAAGGTTGTGAGGGCAAAGATAGTCGTGACGGTGCATGAACAAAAGGTGTCTCACAGAAATTTTATTCCATTATCACCTAACCCTCCTTAGACTATTGGATGGGTCTTTTTATGGAAACAGCTTGACTTCTGCATTAGTACTTTCAAGCTGATATTTGTGTGTTTAATGACCGTATGCTTGTAATTCTATATATCGACATTGTCTTTAAAGCCAAAAGAAGAACTGGCAGACTAGTCTTACATTAGCCATGATGAGTAACAGAGCCTGACATATTGCTGTCTGTGGGTGTAGTTTTAGTGCAACATTCCCAGGCTGAGAGCTGGCCTGTACTTCAGAGAAATTACATATGGAGCAGTGTCTGAGTCATTTCTATGAGATGTGAACAAGCGGAGTGCGATTTGTGTTGGAAAGCTTCTCTCCACCCCCGGAAAGGGAGAACGGATTACAAAACAGCGCCGGTTACTTTAATAACACAGTTGGAGAATTGGACCACTTTAAACAATACATAGCACATCGCTCATTTCTAGTTGTGATCATTTAAGGACCTGTGGTATATGTAATGAAATGTTTTCAAGACAATACTGAGATACGTTCAGTTATATAATGAATGACTAAGAACTGTAACTAAAAACATTTATATTTTCATAGAATGCTGAAGTCGTCTTCTAGCTATGATGGCATGAAAGCCTTTGCTCCCATCTGGACCGTAGGGCAGACGGAGGACCCCAGGTGGTAATGTGTCTCCATTTAGCACCCTTTTTCCACTCGCCTGCCCGTGCTTGGAGGTCCCCTCTGAAGCCGGGCTTTGGACGGTGGCCAGCTTGCGCTTCTGCACCCAGGGGCTTCTGGAAGGAGATCTGCAGTCTGGTGTACGGTCCTGGAAGCTGCGACGTCCCAGTTCAGGACTTGTGTCTGGACTCCCCCACACTTCAGAGGCCAGGAGTGGTGACACCCGAGGGCCTGGCATGACCACATGGGCAGATCTGGGGCTAGAGCGTGGGCTGCCCCAGGGGCTGGAGCACACCTGGCCAGATGCAAAGCGAGGGATGTGTTGAGGTGAGGAAGAAGCAAACTCGGACTCAGAGGAGCTACATGCTGAGGAGTCTTCACAACGGGACTGCAACTGCTCCATGCGCCGGTTCAGGACAGAGACACCTTTGCCGTTCCTTCTGTCTGTCTCCAAATCTTTCTTCTTGGATGCTTTCCCCACCAGGAACACTTTTAAGCTGCCTTCAGCCTGGGACAGCTGGTGGTAGGCACAGCCGGCACCTTCCAAATCCTCAAACTCGACCAGGACGCTCTCCTGCTTGAGCAGCTCAGGGTATCTCTCTCCGTACCTCTGAATCTCCGGAGGAAGCTCCCTGCCAGGCCGGTTCAGCCGCACCGTAGTGATGCTGCCAAAAGGTTCCAGAATTGTGATGGCCACCTCCATCGTACTCTTGCGAGGCGTCTCCATGTTCTCAGACAGGGTCGGACCTGTGATGTTCCAGACCAGCAACATCTTGCTTGGCACATGCGCGAGGACAGACTCCGGGACTGGCGCTGTTCTGCGCACCTTGTTCCCTTCATCATTCACCTCCAATTTGGACGAATGGCGTAAAGCATAAGCCGTGACCCGCCAGTCTTTTGTAAAGTGCTTCATCTAGAAACCGATCAAAAACAAGAGCCTACTTCATGAATTCATCCAACTTCTTGTTGGTAGTGACCATTATCTTGTCTGTCTGTTTCTTATTTTTAATTTCCATTCAAAAATGTATTCAATTTACATCTTAAAATGGTAACTATACAGGGCAAGGTGAACAACATCTAATGTAAGTCAATGTAAAAAGTCATTTTGGAGCATTTTTTGGTCCTATAATAAACATAATGTAAATAACTGGAATCACATTACTCATGTCACAATCTCAGACAAAACCTGTTCTTTTTGTGTTAGAAATGCCACTCAATTTGGCACTCAAGGTTACTTCTTCGGTACTTTCAGTTAGGAACATGCTGCTCTTTTCAATTATATTTATAACCTATATTGACTCCAACCTTAGACTTTTTATGCAGTGTTTTTGTTTTATAAAGTTAAATTATAAAAATATAATGTGCTGTAAGACCATGGTCAGTACATTTACTTTGTCCCTAAAATGTACAGCTTTTTTTCTGACAGTGAAAAGTGAAAGTGACCATTCTAACACATGTGAACACACTACAGCACACAGTGTGAGCAGCACAAAATTCATCCTTTGCATTTAATCCATACACCAAGTGAGGCAGTGGGCAGGCAGGAACACAGCACCTGGGGAGCAGTGTATGGGGATGGTACCTTGCTCAGGGTACCTCAGAGGTGCCTAGCATTATAAACTCACATTGTTGGTACTAAAATCAGCTTAAAGAAATCTTCTTACCTTTTTAAAAGATGTGAGCAACTTGATGTTGACGTAGCCCATCTTATTTCTTCTGACATGTTTTAAAAGAAAAGCATCCTTGGCCAAATTCTCATCAGAGAGGTAATGTTCAATCAGTGAGACCATTTTTTGGATCAGATCAGCAGTGGGAGGAACCCAGTCATCAGGGTCTAAGTCTTCATCATTCTCATTAGGAAACGAAAAGAATCTGAAGAAAAGAGATATGGTGTATTATAGCACATTATACTGCATTAGAACAAAGCTGGAAACAAAGTAGCTTACTTGTGGTTAATGCTGTCCATTCTGTCTGCTGGTTAAAGGGGAGTCTTTGTTCTCTGATTCCTCAAAGCGACTCTGTCCCTCTTCAATGACTGTCAGTTTGAAGATGCTTTCGAGTAGCCTTTACTCCGCTCGTCTGTGTTCTCCCTCAGTGTTATAAATCCAGTAGTTACGCCCACACCACTGCAACTGCTGTGCAGCATCTGACCAATCAAATGCGTTTAGGAGGACAATGCTGCAACATGACATTTCCATTTGAGGATCCCTGACATCAAAAGAGGCCCAAATATTGCTCATCCTTTTGCATGACAAAGACAGACTTTGCCCAGCATGCAGATTTTTGCACCATCCTCAGAACAGAGATATTTTTGTGTACCTATTTTCTACCTAAAATGAGTTTTAAAGCCACATTCCTTTTCCTAGAGGAAAGCAGCTCATTCCTACCTTTTCAGATTGTTACTTCTTTAAGTATAAAACTATACTGAGTCAATGCAGCTTAAAATAACACATCTCCAATCGACCTTTCGAATCAGAAAACTATATTGATCCTGAAGGAAACTGCTCATGTTATGACTGCACAGAGAAAAAATATGTCTAAATAAATCCAATAAAATATCTCTAGATGGACTGCACCATGCTGTTTAACACAAATACTGGGGTGTTGATACTATAGATAAATTACTCACTGTTAATTAAACTACTAATAACACAAAAGGTGTTTAGGATTAAGATATTGAACATAATGGAGATCAGTAGTGTTTAATTCTTTTGACATGGGTAGTGATGTTCCCATGGTAAGACTGTTGCACATAATACTGTATAATGAATAGATTTAGCGCCCAATAAAAACACTTCACATATTGTACATGGCAAAAATATTGCACATAATAAGGTATTACACACAATGATACTGTTATATTATTCTTTAACAGAAGGTGCTGAAAACATCGCTTTGAGGGCACCACCCTAACCACGGAAAGGACAAATAAAAAAAGTCGAGCGATGGAAAGACAATAGAGTTTCCTGCTGGTCAGACATTTCTCCTGACCTCAGTGGTCTCATTTTATTCCTTTTAAGATTTTGTAGAGATCAGATTTTGCTCAGTCTTGCCAAACAAATAGGTTTTAACCTCATGTCTCCTTTCATTTTATAGCCATTTCTCCTAAGGAATGCGAAGAGAATCACCACTAAGCCATCAAATGAACATTTTTCTTCTAGAAAGTGACTTTCTTCTTATTTTCACTAATTATTATACATTTGTTTTCCTTCACTTGTAAAACAGAGACAAGAACACAAAACAAATGAAGTCCAATAAGTTATAATGTATTCTCTCAGAGTTTGCAGTACCACAGTTTACACCATTGTGTCCTAAGCCTATAGTCTAATGTAACTAAGCTTATATCCCACCAAATTAGCACCATATAAACTGCATATCTACTATCACAAATTTGACTCAATCATGCTGAGTTGCTCGGTATTAAAGTAAAGTGTCCCACTTATAGCCACACACGAACCCACCACAGCTCAGTACACACTGTGAACAATGTGAAATTCTTTCTCTGCATTTAACAGATTGAAGCAGCGGCCTGCCAAAAACGGGAGGCGCCCATGACCTTCTGATCACAGGGGCAACTCCCACTATGCCACCAGCTGCCCCATAACCCTTATGTGATTTCTAACATGCATTAATAAATCAGAACGAACACTGGTATATTATACAGGACCCATACAGACGATTTGAAGCTTTAATTCTGACTGTACTTGTGTCCAATTTTTACAGAAAGCAAATTCTGACATTCCAGTGCCAGTTAAAACAACTTGCTGTGATGGTCCTTCAAAGCTTCAGTCTTATGGAAGCTGAAGTGGGATTCTGAAATCAGAAAACACAATCTAGACCTCCTCCCCTCAGGGGCTTTAGTCAAATGAAGGTTAAAACAGCAAGACCCCCGAAAAGTTCCTTGACTCATGTAAAATGACTTCAGGGAAGTGTTTCAAAATTTCAGATAAACTTGTTTGTGCACAGATCCTTGGTCAGTAAAACCCAATTCTGACTATTTACATTTTTCTTGATAATTTTGTACAGTTGATCTTGACTTTGGAGTAGTGGGTGATTGGCAAATATGATGCAGTGAGCGTAGAAACTCGAGGTCTTTCCCTAATTCACAACCCTCTGAGAGACCACATGTCTCGGCACTATGTAACATTCCACAGCTCCTGATTACTAGACTTTAAAGCAGGGGTGGGCAACTCCGGTCCTGGAGGGCTGTAGTCCAGCACGTTTTGACGATTTCCCTGCTCACAAACAACTGGTTCACCTCATCAGTTAATTGTCAAGTTTAGTGAATGTGTTTGAAGAAAACTACCATCAAACTGTGCTGGACACCGGCTCTCTAGGACTGGAGTTGCCCACCCCTGCTTTAAATGATTCCTTTAGTATTTTTTAAAACCAAGAGTGAGATAATCTTAGACTTTGTCCTTACTTATCTCTGGATATGGATATGAATAAATAAGTGCCATAGTTATAAATATGTGCAAACTCACAGTGGCTGAGTGGGCTATAGGGTTACACATAAGGAGCTGGAACTTGTGTGAAGCTTGAATGGTAGAATGGTCCTGGTGGTGGTCCTGCTTACTCTAAATATAGACCAGCCAACATGTATGCCTTCCAAAGTTTGCTTTTTTGGGCTTGCATGTTATGTACAAGGCTAATAAGCTCCCAAGTAATTGAGTCTTATATCCCTCCAGCTAGTTTTGTGCGAACTGAATGCCACAATTACACACTTGCTTCAAAAGACATGTTTGACTTTGTCTTTATAGGTCTTGTGCAAAGCTAATGAAACCACTTTCAGACAGCAAACATGTTTTGGCTAATTTGGGGGCAAGCAGAAAATCGTGCAAATTGAATTTTTGGCTATTCTGTGTTTTCTGAAATTTTTTATTTACACTGGTTAAACTAGTCCATTTAAAAAACTGAACCAGTACTGATGTGCCGCTGAACTTAGTGAGCCAAGAAAGCAACACACAACAGAGTCTATATCTCTCTTCTTTTAAACAGTAGGCCTTAAAAAAGAGCTGGTATGTTTTCTACTATGTAAAACATTAACAAATATTTGGGATTTGTTTTTTTGCTGTTCCTTCCAAAGACATGATTGGCTTTTTCAAATCACGAGTTTACATCACAAACACGTCCGTAAACGTGTGTTGTTTTTTTTTAAACAAATGAGAACATTTTGCTCCAGGCAAGAACAGTGAGGAAAGTTTTTTGGTTTCATAAGTGGCAGTTAAGAGGTTTGCTCTGGCGCAGGCTAGTGTACGACATTTTTGCAATGCAAACACGTC
The DNA here is from genome assembly GCA_037974425.1 of Phenacogrammus interruptus. NCBI lineage: Eukaryota > Metazoa > Chordata > Actinopteri > Characiformes > Alestidae > Phenacogrammus > Phenacogrammus interruptus. Next base: position 15,790 of record JBBPCW010135537.1, read on the forward strand.
ACATTCCAAATGGCCCTCTCCCTCTTCTGTGCTGTGTTTGTTTGTTGTGCTCACCTCGCCTTATAGGCAATTGGCTTATCTGGCTTAAAGAGACGTATCTTAAGCAAACAACAAGTACCAGCAGCTCACAGAGCCCAAATGTAAACAGAGTAGTTGCGTAGTACGTAGTAATTACTCAGGATTGATAGGTATGCAGGCTCAGGCAGTTTGGGAGATCACAGAGACACCAAAGGATGTGTTACAAACACTGCTCAACTTAGAGAAAGGCTTATCACACTCATATACTATATCAGGGGTCAAGAGTTCCAGTGGAGGGCCAGTGTCCAGAATAGTTTGTTGAAATTGCTTCTCAGATACACCTGTTTAAAATTATCATTGGCCAGTTTAGTAGGTAGTAGGGTCAGTTCACGTTATGAACATGGTCACAGATATTAATCAGGCATTACCAGTGAATTTCAGTGTGCCTGTCATTCTCATCAAGATCCATATCACCCATCTAATTAAAATATCTTTTCATTACAAATCGAAAACAATACCTAGCATGTTCTTTTTAATGAACAAAGACACTGATTTAAAACACAAGAATGCTGAATGTGCTTTAGGCTATTACACCGAGGCAAAATATCTCAGTTTGAGGGACTTAATGCTTGCATTCCTCAAAGCAGATGTCTGAATTCCACAAAGATCACCACATGTTATTTACACACTGTAATGTTGGCCTACACATACAGAACCAACCATAAGTGAAGCACTGTAGTTGTCTGTACTTTCATGTGGAAAAATGCCAGAGCTACATTTATCTCTCTCTCTCTCTAATCTATCTATCTATCTATCTATCTATCTATCTATCTATCTATCTATCTATCTATCTATCTATCTATCTATCTA
>JBBPCW010135728.1:0-16669 GCA_037974425.1 Phenacogrammus interruptus
GCTAATAGTCCGGTGCGCCTTATAGTCCGGAAAATACTGTAGGTGCTAAATCCTAATTACTTGCAGTGTCTTATGTGCAATAGTCTTTACGGTGAACATTACTTAATATTACTACTGATATTCTAATAAGTGCAATAACTTACTACCATTTGTGTCAGGGGTTTTTCACTCAGCTGTGTTACTTATATATAGAATTTATTCCAAGCATTTCTGTACGTAGAATAGTCTACTCACAGTAAGCTTTTTTCTTTCTACAGATTTTTATTTATTTTGACTTAATATTATATTGTTACTGTCTCTGTGTCTCTCTATGTGCTGGCACTTTCCTGATTTTCTGATTTTGATTCTGATACAGCATCTCCAGTGGGTTGGTTAGGGTGGCAGCCAAACTAAAGAGGGTCCAAGGTGCTGGGGAAGCTGGCTGAAGTATTGTGGTTGTTTTGAAACACAATGAGGCAATTGCATAATGGGATGAAATCTATATCAATACATGCACTCTAAGTATTTAACAACAGATGAAATGTCAAAATATTTAAATGATGCAAACTGTTAAAGATGAAGCTTACACTGACCTTTCACACGCACAAACATGTTTGAATTGTATAAGACTTTTATTTAGGTGTGCTAACCTAACTAGGCTAAATGGGTTACACAAACTGTAATTTAACGCATACACGAACACTCATCCACCCACACACACATACACAGACACACACACACACACAGACACATGCAACCATGCACACAGACACACATACTCTCAACCACAATTGTCACAGTAAATGTCTAGTTTTCATTAATACGCTAAATGTTTGTTTTGTAATCCTGTTGCTGCTACTTGCTATTTTTGCAGTCTTCATACCTTTGCATTTTACACACTTAAGAACTCTGCCGCTAGAATACAACGTCATTCTGCTGTATTCAGTCACACTGGTACTACACTGTATGTTGTCTTATCCTGTACATTATTGTACAGTGCTCTTGTGTTTTTTGCACTCTACCTTCAGTCATGTCCTGCCTGTGTGGTCTTGAGGTGTTCTGTTTTTCGCTCTTTGTGTTGCAACACACTTCTGTTTTTTGTCCTTTTAACCGTAGTCCCTGTATTATTATATGCTGCACATTTTTTCTAATCCCTTTGCTCCTATTGATGCTATTTTTGCATAATTACTTATTGCTATCTACCTCAAATATTTGCATTTCTTTGCACTTTATGCACACTTAATGATTCTGCTGCTGGAATACAGTATTTCACTGTACTGTAATTACTCCCCCTCTAATAATGTTACTGCTTCTGTTGACTGCACTGTATGTTCTCTTCTCCTGTATATTATTGTGCTGTTGCTTTTGTGTTTTTTGCACTCTCTCTTGTAATTCTGTCGTGCCCGTGTTTGTGTAGTCATGCAGCAATCTGTTTTTGTTCTTTTTCTTGCACTATGGTTCGGGGGGAGTGTTGTTTTATTTATCTGTGACTGTCTATATGGATGAAATGCCAATACAAACGTGCTTCAGAGTTCAGGCATGCCCAATGTCTTTCATGAAATAGAACTGTCATGGCCCGTGTCTCTGAAGCTCACAGATATTAAATGGTTCTTCTCGCTACAGATGAGTGCTAAGTGTCCATACTGAGGTAATATTTATCTGTTTCAAGCAAGATGAAAGTTTGAAACACATAGTTTTACACACTAGAAATAACATAATGCAGCCTCCAATGAAGAAAATGATGAAACTTTGTAATTTAAAACATTCCTAACCTTGAGTTGCCTAGGTTGTACTAGGCAGATGCACCTCTAAACAAAGTGCTCATATTATCTATGTACATTATAAGACAAATGACCGGTCTGGAGAGAATACCACGGCCTCAAATTTCAAACATTGCTTAAGTGCATTAAGTATATTAAAAAGTGCATTTCACCAAAAAAAAAAAAACAACACTTTGTGCTTTTGCAGAGTTAATAGAATATATAATAGCAGAAGATTCCTGAGTTTTTCACCACAGGAGGGGAAAAATCTGCAAAGGAATATACAGGCCATGAACTCTGTGTTCTGTATAAAAGAGCCACACAAAAGGTGAGAATCAACAGGGGAGCAGCAGTTACAGAAACTCACCAAATGGGGTCTACACATCTAGAAAACCCTATCTGCTGATGTATCTCCCCACAACATACAACATATCTCCTAAAGTGCAGCCAGAACAAAATGAGGCATTCAAACCCTTGTGTGTAAACTTTAATGCCAGACAGAGCTCATTCTGAATATATTATGCCCCTTGTCACTGTACAAGTATTTCCAAGATAAATCATGTTTGTTTGGTGGGGCACCAAAGGTGTCTCTGCATTCAGAAGGTATTTATTCTATTGCCTGTTTTTACTACTTTTACTACTGCTTTATTTATTCTAAATTGTGTTTTATTTTTTACATTGAGCTTTGTCTGCTTCACTTGGTGAATGGATTAAATGCAGAGAAAGAAGTTCACATTGTTCACTCTGTGCACGGTGGTGTGTGTTTGCACCTGAAAATTTTTTCATACTTTCTTGGTGGTGTGGTTACTTTTTTCTCTTATTAATTTTAAATTGTTATTTTTACAAAACAAATATTAACACGTTTACTTGGTGCTAAAATGACATATTATTCCACTTGCTCGGGTACTATCTTCTAGTATTTTTTTTTTTATCCCAGAACTGCAGTTTTAATTTGTGCTACGAATCATGCAAATTTTCTGCAGCCTTTAATAACGCCAAGCCCTGTGCTCAGATGATGTGCTGGAGGTTTAGGAAAAATAAACACACCTTATGAGGAAATCTAAGTGTCACCATAGCTGATGTTGACAAATGACAGCCTCCCTGAGTCTTCTTTGAATTTAGATCAGTGAGACGCCTGCAATAACATTTTTACACGTCCTCTGTGGTAAAACTCTGGGCAGAAATAAAATGACTGATGTGAGCTTAACTTGTACTATGGGTACAAGGATTTAGTGAATTTTATGATTCATGGAACAGTACCTCACAGTATTTCCAGCAATGAATGATAATATTTAGAAAGAAATAGTTAGAATATTTGGAAAGAAAAATAAAGACTGTATTCAAATGTGGTTCATAAGAAGGATTTATTTTCTGTGATTCATTGTCCATGATGCATATTGTCACATGGTATTTTGAGGCATTGTACTATCTTGTTCAAAATATTATTAAGATGTTTGGTTGTATGGTAATAGGAAATTAGACCAGGTATGTTTGATCTATAAGCCACCACACACCACACAGGGCTTCTCAGATCATTTTGCTCCAACCTAACACTTAAAGCATACAAATGGTTAAAGATATGGATCGTCTGAGGTGTCCTGAGGACCTGTTTGAAGATCACAGCTTTGGAGAGCCATGCATCATTTTATGATTTGAGAAATGTGTAACCCAGTGAGCAGTAGTGGTGCAGTTTTCTGGAAATCTGTCTCGAAAAAACAGATTATGTGGAAAACAATAGGTAATTCAGTCTGTAACTTTATTATGACAGGAGCGAGAAAAGCACTGACGAGGCTGACCTGCATGAAAATAAAATCACTGGGTAGCATCTGGAAAAGACCAGATCATCCCATGTAAATTTAAATCCAGTATAAATAGGGCTGTACACAGTTTTTCCAAGTGGATGAATCTGTGGTAATACATTACCAATGTAGTGATAAAGCTCCATTTTCAAGGACTTCTAACAGATCACCCTTAGATACCGGGAACCTTTATGTTAAGTTTTGTTATTAGAGTGTCATGTTGTAGTTATGAATTCAGTGTTACAGTATAGTCACTTATTTCAAACAATTATTCAAGCAACTAATCTATTGCTTTTAAAACTTTTGCTGGTTGCAATTTTATGTTCTATTCTAAGTTAAGGGGAACACATTTTAATTGTTCTCTTTTGTACTCAACTGTAGAAATTTAGGCTGAAAACACCATTCAGACTTTATATATGCTTTCAGATGTGACTTGATGAGTGAGTGAGTGAGTGAGTAAGCTCAGCCCTCAGGGAAAACTGAAAGTAATCCCGGTCTTACTCGATACTTTCAAGCTTCTGTTTTGACACAAGCGCCTCCAGGACCCACTGAGCCTTGCGTGGGAAAAGATGGTTGTCTTACTGGAAGATAACAAGTTTGATGGACCTGACAGGACATTATAGGATGTTAGCTGAAGCTGGGGCTGTAGTCTCTTTTGAAGTCAAGGCTTCAACCTCTTTCCTCTTCTCTTCCTCAGCAGTTGCTCACACAACCTTTTTTTAACATCTGCTTTTTCTACCTGCCAAAAACATGGTACTGGAGAGAGCGAGAGGTAGAAAAGTAGAGAGGTGGGTAGATGTGTAGATGAGTTTTGAGATTTATTTAGCTATCAGACTGAATGCAGATATTCCAATCTGGCAGAAGTGAAACCCTCCCAGGCAGAAGCATCCCAGCGAACCTCCTATGAGTACTATTAATAATGCAAGCTTCCTCATCTCAGAGCAAACCCACATCATTTTCATAGCATATGCTTGGGCAAGTTCTCAAATCCCACATCAGATGTTTTCTCTTTTTTTTGGGCTGGGAAATTGTTATTTGATATGGTTCATCGTAGGCTGGATGCAAGAGAAGAGAAAAGAAATCAATGCTGTAAAACTTAAGAGGCCTGGAAAAAGTTCCACATTAACAGTGTTTACATGCAGCATTTATAAAAGCGGGTCAATATTAGTCTAATGGTGGTCAGATGTTCTGGTCTGCTTGTAAAGCTGGTACATTGTGAACGGATCAATAATGTTATTTACTGCAAAAAAAAAAAAACAAAGCTGACAGGCATGTAGTGGAAAAAAATAAATAAATACTAGCTTTAAATACAATGCTGACAGCAATGCATCCTGCATTCATTCACCTCGCCAGTGAGTCCTGTATTTGTTAACAGCCTGGTTTGTAAGGTAAATTGTTACATTACAAAATTTTATTTTCCAAGGACTTATTGCAAAATATTTGCAATTTGCCCTCTGTTTTTGATCTAAGATATCATGTTCTCTCGACCACTGAAATATGAAAATTGTATCTGCCCATGGTCTCTTATGCATGCTATGATCAAGCAAGCCATTGTAGAGTATGATTTTAAGCTGTTCCCTATGATTTCATGACTGAATTTCATGATCTGTACCAGAATAAACAAGTGGTGTGGAAAGATTTTGAATAATCCTATATTAGTATAGAACAGGTATATAGAAGAACTATAGAACTAAGAGCTATAGAGTTCCACTAAACAAAGAAGGCAAACATTCACAGCTTGCTGCAAGCAAGAGAAAACAGTATGAGGAAAGTAGGAGTTGGAATTATGGCATGCTTGAATATTGGGACTGGATCTAGTCAAATATTTGCCATTAAAAAACAGATGGTTCTAGACTTTGATCTGAGCCATAAGTCTGCTATCGCCTATGACTGCCTTGCAAAGTTCTGTATTAATGTTCCAAGTTGCTAAAAGCGCTCGAAAATACTTGTATATATGGATGCTCTTGAGCAGCCAAACAAGAGCCTAAGGTCACCATGCATGCACCAAGTGTTGGCACTAGGACTGTAAAGCTTCCTGTGTTCTCTGTAGTGATTGAGGTCCATCCAATACCTTTGGGATGAGTTAGAGTAGCTTTTCTGAGCCTACTCTAGTAGCTGAACTAATCATCTGACATCAGTACTTGACAACACTAGTTCTCTTGTGAGTGAATGCAATCCAAACCTTTCCAATTTTCCAATATCTAGTACAAAGTCCTCACAGAGTGGAAAGTTACCTAGACATTATTCCCTTTTAACCTGATGGTAAATCCTGAATTTTCCTGCATGCTTGTGGTAATGTTAAATTTGCCTTTTGGTTTGTCCATTTCTGCGATACATTTAACAAGACTGTAGAATTCTCACCAAATGTTACAATATAATTAAAGAAAACAGTGTATATTTTTAAAATATATACTAATGTACTACTGTTCATTGTAAATTTACAGAAATTCGATCGTTTTCTTCCAGTGCTCTACAGAGTATCTGTATTATAGAAAGAAGACACTGTTATTTAAAGACTGATACATGAGTCAAAGTTGTGTTCAAAATTAGCATATTTTATTAATTTCTTATGAAATCACTTTGTACATTCTGTTTAGATCTTTTTGTGCAAAAAGTAGAATACAGAGGAACTGCATGACAAACAATAACATTTTAATAAATTATCAAAAAATATGTTGGTAAGTTGAGTTGAGTGAGCTTCAGTAACCACTCAACATAAAGGAATATTTCACCAAGAAATGCTAATGTTGCTATGACAATTAGCAATTAGCAGCATGCAAACGAAACCAGGTAGTTGGTCTCAATGAAGGTTCTACTCACTGCTGGGCATATTGATGGGTGTAGTATTCTGTTCAAATGAACTAAAACCTTACAGCCTCTACTGCCATGTTTGCATGTTGGCAGTAAATGGTGATGGCAATCCAGATATTCCACCGCTGTCAGGCAACTTTCTTGTGATTGCAGTGATAAGCTTAAAACATCAAGAGTTAAATTCCCCCAACTTTTGCCATCTGTCACAGTGATGGAATAAACCAAATGTTGATTAGTCTTTTCTGAGTGTTCATACTTGAAGCCCCGATGTTCATGTACATCAAACCCTGAACATCAATGAAAACACATTATTAGAAACATTGGCATGCTTTTAGGACATAACGGTAGCTCTGACCCCTCATCATGGCAAGATGTGCTCATCAAGGAGGTGTACCATCACCTATTCTGCTATTAGGTGCTGAACAATGATTACTCAAAAGCAGCATCCTCCTATAATATACTGAATAACAGGACTGGGGCAATAAACAATTTAGAAAATCAGCACATCATTTACACACACACACGCACGCACGCACGCACACACACACACACACACTCACACACTCACACACTGCTGCAGATCTTCAGCTCTTTATGCAGATAAAAAGAGTTGAACGGCAAAAAAATGAATGAAAACTTTGTGGAAGTTACTACAGAATAAATCCAGTTTCCTCTTGTAAGCTCTGTGTTTGAAACGTCTTCAGAATGACTAACCATTCAAATAAGCCTGAAAAACAGATTGCGAACTTGTTTTCCGTGTGTACCAGTATTGTAGTGTAACATTTGGTCACAGGACATCTCACTGCTGTGTGAATAAAAAATAAATATAACACTAATGAATAAAAAAAATGAGAGGGTGCAGTAAAAAAATATACATGGCAAATTCATGGCTGTTATTTAAATCTATCTGTAAATGAATAAGTGGTCCTAGACTTACTGAACTGATCATGAATTACAAAAAAGTGCATTCCTTTGTTTGATTTCAAGTAATCACATTCCAAAGCCATCTAGTGGTATTGATTTACATTCTACACACACTGTATCTTGTAGTGTTTATGACAGAAATAAGCCAAGAGCATCGTGAGCTGATTTTAGATGTTCTACACAGAACAGCGGATCTTTTCTGTATGTGAAAAGTGACCCTTCTGTGTGCCATTGGACCGTCAAGAGCTGGCTAAGTGACAGAAGATGTTGCCATTTTTGTTGCGTGCAGAAGTTTTGAAGTAGCCTTGCAGTGACTCAAAAGCCAGGATGAAACTGGAATGAATTGTGTAACTTTGCCCACTTTGCTCTCATACATTCAAAACAAAAAAACAAAGCAAAACATACAAAAAATCAAAATGGGCTGTTTAACACTAATTGCTGTTGCATTTTATGTTGAATTGACAATATTGACTGTACTGATGTCAAAATTAAATAAGGTTGATAGAATGATTTGTAGTACAATGGGTGAACTCCTGAAACAACCAGTAGAATTCATCTTCATCTTATTTCCTTTCAGTCCATAATCAATGCAGTCCTAGCATCTGGATATATCAGAACTCAATCAAATCATGAGAAATAGCCATTCTTTGTCATCAACATAAAAAAGGTTAAAGAACTTTGTACTCTACTAAGCAGTTTACTTCTGGAAGCTGGTCCAGGCTGAGGGTCCTACTGTCCAGCATCAGTAGGATTTGCTTCTTCCTGATCTAGAGCACAGAGATGTACAGAGGGATCCACTGGCCTTCAGGACTGGCATGGCCAGCTCATTCCAGCTGCCTCTTGACCCTGTTAATCCTGTTGCTGGGAAGGCTATTGCCTGACCTAACCCACGGTCATCGTGCACCACAGACAGTACCAGACCTGGATGGTAAGTTCATAGGCAGTCTCGACACAGCGCCACCTGGCCTGACAGGTAGTCCCTGCAGGGACAGAGGCGCCGGTGTTTGGTGCTTACCCCAGCACAGCTGAACATGAGTGGCTCCTTCTGTAGGAAACACTCTCTCCTCTTTACAGCCACAGCTGGAAAAATATGGTTCATCTCTGCTTCCAGAGCCTCGCACTGGACGTCCAGCCTAATTGAGACACACACACACACACGCTTCTTATAGAAATGACAAAATTCTTGAGGATGTTCTCATGAGTACAGATATTTACAAACGTTACAGGAAGAACAATCACTTGATAAAGTGTTAATAGCATAGTACTGGTATACGATCAGTACTAGTTACTCTGTAGTTTAGGCTGACATAAATATTGATTGCTGTCTAAACCAATTTTAAATTTTGATAAATGCCCATCATATACTCTAAAAATGTATTGAGCCTATAGTATTTGTCTTGATTTGCTGGATACAAAGTGTTGGATACAAATATACATGGTAGGTTTTCTTTCTTTATTTATTTAAGTAAGTTAATTTATTTTACTTTAGATTCTGACAGTCATTCTTTGACTCACTCATGCTTAGTAACTGAATTTTTACTCACACCAGTAATAGTTCAAAGGCGAATGTACTGTATGTTTGAGGCCCTAAACTACATGACTATGAAGTTAAAGACTTGAAACTTCGCTAAAACACCCTGTGTCAATAAGTGAATGTAAAATATGTTGTACTCTGCTGCATTTGCAGTGCAGCTACTGTTTAGTAATATGTGGAGCATTCACTTTATCAGACTAATGCTAAGATACTTGCTAGGCTGTAGAAATGAATGACAGGACTACTATGTGTGAGTAGTGCTTCACATTAATAACACATTGTGTTCTGTTTATTTGGTTCCTCTAGTACCCGGAATGGGAAGAAATCCCCTCCCATCTCCAGACTAGGTAAAATGTAATTAAGGCCAAAGTGACCCTCACATGCAAATTTACAGAAACTCTATACGGAAGCTTTATATTTCATTTGGAGATCTTTAGTTCTTACCCATTAAAGGCTTCCATGTTGTTGATGAAAGTGAAGAAGGCAGGCTCACAAACTAGGCCTGAGTCCTGGCATGTCTTCACACATGAAAAGGCCTCACGAGCCAGGAGCAGCCTGAGGGCAGTAAGTGGGGGCCAGGAGGCTGGAGCTGTAACGTTTGAAGCCCACATCACAACCGTGGTGTTGGGCAGGAGGACAAAAGGACTAGGTGGATTCCCTGGCCACAGCTTGGAGTCGTTGGCTGTGGGAAATGGTTTGCCCAGGTGACAGAAATCCTTTGGATGAAGAAACAGAAAAATGAGGAAAGATAAAAACATCTGAATAGATAATGTGCAGACTTGTGTTTGTGCGTAGTAAAATATAAAACATCTGAGTGCATCACCAAGAACTGTTTGCATTTCATAGTTTATCCTCATTAAAGCTTTTATTCAAGAATTCAAAGACTGAGCCATGTCAGCTGTTGTAGAAGTCTATTGTTTGGAGGGGGAGTAACTAGACACCACCACATTGAACCAGCTTTAGAAATATTTACAAAAGGAACAGATAAGGCATACTGTCAAATATTTCTTTTATTTTAAAGAAATAAAGTGAATTCTCAAACAAAAATGTTTGGTGGACATATCAAATATTGAAACAATATGGTGTCAAGAAATATGAATACATGATTGTGTTTGGGAACTGGACCTTGACAACAGCTGTATTAATTTTTGTAGTAGGCATTCGGAGTGGTAGGCATTGGGAGCCTTAGAATGTGTGTGTGTGTGTGTGTGTTGGGTGGGGAGAGCACTGCAAGGAAAGCATACCTGATGCTGGATGTAAGCATTTACTCTTTCTAGCATTCCTTCACAGGTGTACTCGTATGGTAAGAAGGGCTCTACCTGTACATATACAAAAACACACACCAAATATAAGATAGTGGTAATCCAAATATGGAACATTGTGCTTCATTTGCATGTCATTATTAAATTCTTTATCCATTTGCTATAATACTCCAAGCAGCCCAGCCACACTTGCCACAGCACTCTGGGTCTTTGTCTGACAAATCCTTCCTTCTGGTGTTCAGTTATTCGTTTGTGCCATCAATATGCAAATGTCGTGCTATTAATCAGCCCACGAGGCCACAACTAGTTTCATGCAGATTCCCCGACAGATTCCAGGGAGAGATTGCGCTTGCTTTTGTCCCCATCACAAAGCTAGTGACGTGTTAAAATTACATTCACTCTAATGATTCTTTCTTCCTCATTTTCATTTTCCCACTTTTCACTCAGAGCCCTATTTTGAAGATATTGAACATTTTTGCAAAACTCCATGGTGTATGCTTATGAATGATTACAGCCTCTCTTGTTGCACAGTAGATGCAAAGTATGCAGTCTAGCTATTTTCCTCTGGCTTACAAATCAAAACTGTTTTCTGGCAATAGAATGCATATTTCGTGCACTTTACAAGGGTTTCCAGTGTAGAAAAAGCTCTAAATAATGCTGAAATGTCATCTGCATTCATATGTATGGTATGGACTTAGTTATGAAGCCATGATGAAAGAATTATGGAGTGTCCTGAGGAATTATGTTAGGAGTGACTCAAGTAAACAAAAGTGATAAACTCAACTCTATGATGTTAAGTGCTTCAGTTTTCCCATTAACGCTTTGAATGAAACACACATCTATGCATTGCATTGATCAGCAGCATACATGTGTAATGCAGGCAAACAAGCCATACACTATATTAAAGTTACAAATAATTTCTCATTTCAGCCAGCTTTGACTAGGAATTGAACACATCTGTGTACTGATTTGCACAATGCATGCATTATGCAACTTCACAAGCTGTAAATTGTACTAGGAATGCTAATAAGTTATTAGCAGTGAAATGTAGAAAGATGACTTAATTATTTCTATTATGTTACTACTGCAGCATGAGATGCCCACAGTTGTTCTTCCATTGAATGGAAACCACCGAATAACTGATCCACTTTGCAGAAACAACTGTTTGTCTTCCTAATGTGTTTAGCACCCAAGAAACAGCTTGCCTTTTCTCAAATGTGCATTATTTGTCACTCAACTGCAGTGAGCTGCTGCGTTTGGCTGTAGTTGTAGCAGCAGCCTATCTGCACGTTCCAGGAAGGTGCGCTAGCAGTCATGCTGCACAGGGAGCGACTGATTGATTGTGCCTGCCGGTTAGGGAGGAGACAGATTGAAGACTCTTGGAGTGATTAATACTACTGGCCTTTCTCCAGCAGGACAATATGTGGACTGCGGTGGACTAGCATGGGCTTTGGCTTCAAGCCATGTGAACCCGGGAGCACCCACAGTTCAAGCAGGGCAATCCTCCATTCACTCTCACCATTAGCTCCATGTGAGTGGTGGAGATAACAGTCCAAAGACATTTACTGTAAGATACACTATAGGCCCAAACTGAATGCATTCTGCCTGTGTGCTATGTACAAAACCAGTGCACTAGCTGTGCGTGGAGTAAAACATGAAATGTGCCTCTCTCCCTCATGCATATGCATTTGTAGGAGATTTGCGTGAGACTTGAGAGGATTATGAGAAAAACTAGGTGGAGATACTACATGTGTCGTTGATTACATATTCGCCTGATTTAGTAAAGTTTGAGCAGCTGATGGTGAAGGGATTTAGCACAAATGTTACTTTTTTAAAACCAAGTGTAAATTTGCATTCAGATCTCAATAGACATGTTGCTGAGAGACTTCTTTAACAGCAGCAGTTAAAGAAAGTGGCTAGATCTTCAATTATAAGCCAAAAGAATGTTTAGCGTAAGAGTATAACTGTTTAGTATCTTGGAATCAGACGTTCATTTGTCAGAAGACCCTACACAGAACATGCTGTAGAATTAACCTCTGTAGAATGCTTTGCTTGGAATGAACTTCATGCCTTGATAACTAAACTTTATTTTTCTGGTTTGTTTGAAAACCTGCACCTCACATTTAAAACCTGCACCTGGGCGAGGTATACTGCTCATTTTTGCACCGTACCTGGACTCATACATATATCTGGCCAGCAATGTCTTAATAAGAAGATTACTGCTTAAGGATCACCTTGGCTTTCAGTACTTCATGAATGACTGCCTCAACCTCTTTTGAATTGTTGTAGTCTACTGTAATGACATGGGGTTTGCCAATGTATTCTTCGGCGTAGGGGTGTTGAGATGACACCTGATGAAACAAGACGAAAAGAGCTTAGACAGCTAAATTAATAGCGGTGTGCAGAATATATGTACAGTATGTTAAATACAATACTGTTCAATAACAATCACTATTTTAAAGACGAGTTTAGTTGCAGATACATGTATGAAATGATTCCTGTGTAATTTTCTAGGTTTCAGGGTTTATGCCTTGAACTTACCTCTCTGGACATAGGCTTGCCTCTGAAAAACTCATTATTGAGAGAGCTTCGCGGTGGATGGAATTTGGGCTGCAGGAAAATGCAGCCATTAGCTATGGCCTCCAAAGGAGCAGGACCTTCATAAGGAAAACCAAATCCTACGAAAAGCTGAGAACAAATTGTACAGTAATAGAAAACACAAGAAGGCAGAAACTGGAATAGTGTCAACTACAGGGTGCTAATGTAAATCTCCCCAATTACCCTTACTGTACATGAAACTGTAGAGATGCATAGTGAGAGAAGTGCCTAAAGCATGAATGAGAAATCAACAATGAGCTAAAAGTACCTTGGCCTTTCTAAGGAGCTGCTGGAGCTCATTCTGGGGCAAAAGGCCGTGATTCCTGACAAAGGCGGGGACTTCTGGAGGCCGCTGGGTTTCATAGTAAACTGTTCCATGGATGTCCATGTATCGGTGCAAGATAGTAAGGAATTTGTCTTTACCCTGCAGGATTTGGGGAAATGAAAAAATAAGTAGTGGTTAATGAAGCCTCCCTTTGAATGGGTTAATACACAAAACGTCCCACTTTTAGGGGAGTATCACTTTTAGTTAAAAATCATTTTAAAGGGCCATTCTGGTCTAAAACGGTCTAAAATAATTCCATATGTTGCTGGTCATGTTTTACAATATTGCAACCCTTAATTAATTTTAAAGTTGTCTATGAAATTCAGTTTTGAAACTTTAATATTACTACAAAATCTCACTCAAGAAATTACTGTGGCATTGCTGTAGCTGTAAGTAGGCATTTTTTACAACAGCAATGGTCTCATTAAGTGTGTAGGTGAGCCATCACTGCATTTATTCTAAGCTGATTAGTGCATAGCATTCTTTTTTGACATCATGTTTCTTTGTGAGAACTCATTAGCTTTCAATATTTATTAACCAAGACAAAAATACAGAGAATACAGTTTTCCATATAAAGAACATCTCAGTATATCCATTGTGAAAAGCACAAGTAGCATATAGCTTTCACGATCTGTGTATATTTGCTTCTTACTCTGATGTTATATGATGGACAGATACATGCAGCAACGAAATGTGCAGCTCCGGAAACAAATAAGGGACCACTGCACTTTATTTTTAAATCAGCATCTCTTTGAGTATCAAAACCATTCCATGACAGTGTCTGTTAAGCACCTACACAAACACACCTCATTCGGCTCTAATCAACGCGCTCCCTTTGCAATGTGACCAGTTGGATGGAAAAACATTACTAGAAGTACATCAAAAACACATTTTTTTTTAAGTGAACAAGAGATTAGTTTTCTTTGAATTATTCAAGTTCTGTAAACATTGCATCATTTCTCATATTTTGCTGTATTATCATTTCCTTTAAAACTCTGCTTTAAAGAACAATATTTTCATCTGGAAATTAGGAGAAATATTGTCAGCAGTTCTTAAAAATGAAGACAAAGCTGTTCAGTTCAATACATGCACCTATAAAACATAAAACCAAAGAAACCTGCAGTGGTCTCTTATTTTTTTCCAGAGCTGTATATTAAATCAAGCATTTGAAATATGTCAAGTAAAGTAAGCATTTTTTGTCATTTCAGCCATATGCCCAGTACAGAGTGAAAAGAAACAATGTTCCTCTAGGACCATGGTGTAACACAAAAACACATAAACAAAAAAGTGAAATAGTACATTTTGGAAAATTGTAAGGCAGCCATATCTCCAGGACTATGTAGATACACCCCAAATGACCAGTTAACCAACATTTTTTCCCCCGATTTTTTTATGTAGTGTTGATGATAATAATAATACAATGATACATCCTAAAGGAAATGTCCTACGCCACCCTGCATTAACCCTTTAAAACTATATATTATCTAAAAGCTAATATAAAACAGTATGTCAGATATCAGGAAATAGAACTATGTAAAAAAAACTTCCTTATAAAGAGCATGAAGAGGCAAAAAATGCTAAAGACATCTGGTTCTTATACACCAGGTAATTTTTTCTGCAGTGCACATCAATACATTCTAAATGACTTGGACTTAATCAAGGAATAATGCATATCTAATTATGAATTAAGTGCAAAAAATCTATATAATCCATTAAAAGGTAAATCAAACGTATTAATAAGCAGTCAACAAGCAGTTTTATGACTCAAATCTTGCTTGTATTAGCTAATGTGTTTAATATAGCTGTAATAGCTATTGCTGTCATGCCTTGTTTGATTATGTTTGAAGATACACTAATCACTGATGGGCTAAAGCGGAGAATGCTGCTGGGTCATCTTAAATATCTCTAGGAGGCTGTTTAATGGATTGCTTCTTAATATGGACAACAATGATTTATGTGGAAGGTGGCCCGGTGAGGAAGGGCAGAAGGGGTTTCAAAGGTTCACCTTGAATGTTAAGTGCCATTAGCCTTTGATTAAGGAGATGATACGAGTTAATTAGCAAACTAGCTCATTTGTTGTAGACAAACACCAAATTTGTATGCCATTTGAAAGCCAATTCTAAGACTTTGAAACTTCATATTTAGTTTGTGGTTAACTTTTTATTGCATTATCCAGCAGGATATCACACTGGTTCTATTATTAGAGGACCATCTGAGTGAGCACTAATGGTTTTGCACTTTACTTTGTGATAGCTAGAAGACAGTGGCAGTGACAATGGCATATGTGCAAAAATATTCACTCATTCATTAATGAGACAATATGCTATTCTTGAAACACACCGTATTTTCCTTTTCAGTATACTCCTTTCAGTAAGGAGACATTTATCGTTCCAAGATACAAGAAGCAACACAAAAACATAATTAATCATAGAAATACTTTGTTTTATATGCAGCCAAAATATCACTACTGTTGAGGGACTCTACTTCCCCTGAGAATGTTCAAAGTACCTTCAAACATAAGAAACTTATAGTGTAATGCACAAGCGTAAATAATTTACCCATTTAAATAATTATTTACTGTAAAATTCACAGCGAAGTTGCACCTACTTTCTCGTAACGCAGCATTCTGGAGTTAGCAGGGTAATATAGGGAATTACAGAAAGGATTTAGGATTTTGCCCAGAATAACTGGGAGCTGCAGATTCAACAGCTTCTAAAGTGCTTGACTGTTCAGGCTCGATGATGAACTTTGTTGAATGAAAAGATAAGAGGAATCCAAAGAAAACACCTGGACAGGCTCAAGACTAGAAGACCTTTCCAGACATTCCAAAGCAATTTTCCAAAACGGATGAAAGAAGGAGAGATAAGACAGCTGGTGAAAGATGTGAGGCAGTCAACTAAAAGGACTGGCATTCACAAAATCAATGGCTGGTCCACATATGTCTCAAAGTCATGTCAGTCTTCTGAATGCTGGCATTATCACTAAATATGGTGTATTGATCTGAAACTACAGCACTGATGAGCGACATTAACACAGAAGAGAATAAGAAAAAGCTGGCCTGTGAAGAGGCTGCCATCACTACAGTAGAGTAAACGTAACAAAAATAAAGCTGGGGCTAGGGGACATCAGCAGTCACACATACACCCTCTCTTACTTTATTTCCATTTCCAAAATCACATTGGTTGCAAGTATAGAGAGAATGAAATGTCTACTGCTGATCTTATAATTTACATTTACAACCAGGCATTTGGCAGACACCCTCATCCAGAGCGACTGACAGTCATCAGTCACATGGACAGTCCCCCTGGAGCAATTGAGGGTTAAGTGTTTTGCTTAAAGACACAATGGTGGGGACTTCCGGTTGCTCATGAAGGAGTGAGACGTGCGAGAGAGGAGCTCCCGACTAACTTTCTAAATTGTTCAAAATTGCATTTAATCCGGATCTGAAAAGGAGAGGGAGGGGAGAAGAGAGGAAGGTAGTGGCGCTAGATGCAGTGTTCAAATGGACTCAAGTCGCCAAATGAATAACTCGAAGCAAAAACAAACACAATCTGCACCGGCCACGAGATCATCAACTAGCATTGCTAGTAAATTAGCAACTATGGCCGCTAGTGCTAACGCCGAAAAAGGGCAAAATTCGCCGGAAAAAAGAAATGACAGCGTCTCTATGGACCAGC
>JBBPCW010136432.1:0-16648 GCA_037974425.1 Phenacogrammus interruptus
CACACACACACACACACACACACACACACACACACACACACACACACATCAAGCAAAAGATCTGTACAGGTTTTATTCTTCTGTTTTAAATCACTGAACGATTTGTCAAGTGTAAATTTTTCGGAGCATCTTTTTCACCCTTAAAAGGCCTTAGGCTTCAGGCCTGACGCGTACAGAGTTGCAGCAGAGCTCTGTATTCCTGCTGAAGTGGACGCTAGGCTTAGATACCCCACAGTCATGCTGCATTTATATTCAGCAATGCCAAGACCAAGTGCAAGGCGTGTTGTAAAGCGTACAAGCAAATAATCAAGGCCTGTGCCAAGAAACCAAAGGCGGAGACTGCATTCTGTAAACGGACCACAGGATATGCTGAGAATACTTAGCATGATATTTCCTAGAAGACTTTAAAGTTGTAGGAAACAAGCAATTGTGAAAGAGCCATTAAACGCTCCACAAACTAGCGGGCTAATTGCTGTGAATCTCTACAAAGACCAGGAGGCCATGCGTACTAAAAAGCTTTGGCTTTATGAAAGATTTAGGATGGGATGGTGCTGCAGGGGAAGCATCAGAGCAACTTTATTTAAGTAGGACATTCCAGTCCACGCTGACCAGTCAGTGATTCACAAATGGAAGGCTTTAATTGTGGGCCACTGACATCTTTCACCACAAGATGGCGATAATTACCCCCAAAATGAGAGTTCTGACCAATGTGGGGATAAAAAGAGGAACACTTTCCCCTGCCACATGGGCTGGAGTGAGCCATGGGATTTCCAAATAAAACAGGAGCCAAAGTGGAAGAAGCCAATGACATCCTTACTAAGCTGTGCACTAGGTTTCCAGGCTGGTTTTAGGAGTTACGGTCATTTTTATGCAATGTCAGGACATTGTAAACATGCCAGGGAGCGAATGGCATTGTAGATGAGCTCTGTTTTTCCTGTACAATGTACAAAAAACGTGGGCGCGCACACACACACACACACACACACACACACACAGGGCCATAAGTAGCAGCCTCTCTGCAGGGCAGTGGTGATTCAGGGGAAAAAGGCAATAGATAGTTAGACAAAAGCATTCCGGCAGAAAGGAATTTACAGCACTGCTCTAAACTGTTCTAATCAGTCCCGGTGACCTGAGACTATGAACTGGAGCTGCCTGGGGGATGTTAGATATCATGGAAATAGCACTTATCACCAACACACACACACAAGCCAGTGCTTCTTTCATTTTATCAGTTGCCTTGTGTGTGTATCCCAGTGGGCACATGTAAGTGGGAATCCAGTGTTTGCAAACAGTGTAAATTCATTTATTTGGCCAAAAATGCTAATTGTAGTGGTTGAAGACCAACTCTTGAACACAGTGACCGTCAGTAAGGCAGCACCAAAGTAAGTGTGAGTATTTAAATGCCAGAGAGCATTTAGGGCTACATGGTATAATCTAAACACTGAAAGTTAACAGAGGTGTTAAAAGTCTGGAACCACCAGAAGAAATGCTTGTTTTCTCTTTTCTAATTTGATATATTTTTGTTAATGTTACACCATGGTACAGCATGCACACTTGGAGAGGAATCCGAGATAAAATCTAACCTACCTGTACTAAAGTGTTTACATTTTACAAATGTGCGTAATGTGGAATATTTACCAAAAAATAATGCAGAATACTGAACATTACTTCTAATATCTTTTATGGTTTCTATTTAAATTCAAAAACATTTTTCCAGGTTTAAATTTAAAAAAATGAAGATTTTTAAAGTGGACCCCACTGTACCACAGAACCAGAAAGTCAAGGTTCTATCAGTAGACAGACTGATAGACCAAAAAGTCTCTCTGATCAAATATGAAGCCCATTTTTCTAAGATCAGTAATATGAAGTGTGTTATACAATTTCTGTCTTTCAAAAGCACATCTGGATGAAAATGGCTTAAATATGGTGCTCTAACAGGTTTAAAAATGTTTTTCATACACACACCTCATTTATCAAAAATGGTTCTCTAAGGATCCGGTCACTGAAGGATTCTTTAGGTGACCGGAGCGGTTCTTCTTCAGCTTTGCTCCACACTGCCATTTGTGGGCCCCTTATTTTTAAGGGTGTATTTAGAGCTCGCTGAATGTCCTCTCAAACGTGGTAGTATTTATTTAGAAGTTGGGAAAGGGACAATTAGGACCTCGCCTCATGCTTTCTTTCCCCAGCCGAGGGTGACTGCCAGCTCACTGGTTCTCAGGGAAATGAAGGCAAAGCCCGTTCGGAGTGAGAAAGGCTCTTTGTTGCTGATGGAGCTCGAGGTCCAGCTCCAGCCTCGACCGCACACAGCAGCTACGGAGGTCCTTGCACTGCGCCTTGGTCTCATTCTCCACGGCTTTCATGGCCAAACCAAACAAGTGCGGTGCTGAGGCAAAGGAGGCGGAGGACGAAGACAGACAAAATATGAAATAAAGGAAGAAGAGGAGGTGAGAAACATAGTGAATGCTTAAGGAGCTTTGGGAGACCAATGCCCATAAAGCTGAGCTCTCAGAAGAAAAAAGAAATCCAGGAACAAAAGGAGTGATGTCATGATGTTTGCTCAAATGCACATTTCTGATTAAGCTTCCTGCCCTTGACTCAGCATGGCTTTTAATCTCTTCTCAAAGTGCTTCGAATGGGGTTATCGCTGCTTTGCTCTTCACTTATCAGGTTCATACAAAAAAAACTGCTTAAACGAACAGCAATAAGACTTTACTACTCTCACTTATTAACGTTCCCTTTTTTGGCGTAAGCAGAGATCAGTTGTGTGAGATGACGACAGATCCAGGTGTCTGGAGACGCCTGGTCATCCCTGACTGGAAATGTGATGAATCAGCTCTTTAACACCAGCATGTGTCTCTCTGGAGGAGGAATCTCTCTATTAAAGTGTGACTAATTCACCACAGGATTGTGCATTTAGGTGTATGTAAGAAGAAAGGCAGTAAAAAGGTCAATGCCCTCTGCACATCAAAAGTTTGGGAACATAATCATAAAGCTGATATGTGTGAATTCTTCATTCAGTTCATCAAAGTATTCTCCGTGACATAAAAAGCAGGTTTTAAATGATGATCTGACAGCTTTCAAACTATTGTTAAAGCCCATATGGCAACATATTTTTGGCCCAAACAGCTGAAAGGTTGGAGCACAGAGATAAAAACAAAGACAATCTCATATTTAAAGTAGAGATTATAACCTGGTCTAATGAAGACCACCTTTAATCTTGTGGTGACCTAGTGATTATGGAGTTGCCCCTGCGATCAGAAGGTTGTAGGTCTGAATCTTGCTAGTGGCACCACTGAGGTGAGCAGACACCGTCCCCACACACTGCTCCCAGGCCTCCCCTCCGTGAGTGGTAGCCCACATCTCTTGGTGAATAAGTTCAATGCAGGGAGAGAATCTCATATCGTTCAAACTGTGTGCTGTGCTGAGGTGTGTTCACATTTGACTATAAGGGGCCACTTTACTTTAAAACACACCCATTTTGTGTCCATTTAGACAAGTTTTGATGATTGTCCTGCTGGAAGATCTGGCCACGGCACAGTTGTAGCTTTTTTTATTCATGGGGTCACATATCTTGAAATGGCAGACCCCAAAACATCCCAGATCCTCTTTACTCTTTACTATTCAGTGCGTACAACCTCCCCTTTTATGCAAACCTTAGTTTTGAACCCAGTTCCAGTCAAAGTTCCAGTAGCGCTCCAGGTACTCCAGGCGCTTATGTTTTTGATTAGATGAAAGAATTTCATCCATAAGAATTTCGAGGGGTGCCAATAATTGTAAAAATAATTGACATGTGGTTTAGTTTAAAACCATATTTTATGATAAGGCTTTTGGTTCCTCAGATGAGATTTCTCTCATATTTTCAGTGTGAGATTGAGCTAATTAACCACAGACTTTATTTTTCCCATGACCCACCCTCATCTTTATCAAGGGTGCAAACAATGAAGTAGCTGACTGTAAATCATCCAAAATTTGGAACAAATATATTCATAAAATAACCAAGGGTGACACTGAATAAATGTAATAAAAACAATCATGAATAAAGGCAGAAAGCAAGAATAAAGAAAGAAAAATTGTAATATTAAAAAACCCCATCCAATTAAAAGACCTTATTGACATTTTATCACCAAATTAAAAACAAACTTACGCATCATCTGGGCCATGGGTCGGAGACTGGCCTGTAAAAAAGAAAAGAAGAAAAAGAAAAGAGAAGATCACACACAAGCACACCTGCATTTTAAGTAATTCAACAGAACAACTAGATCTGAAGCCGACCGTCTCCATCTGTTTTCAAATACCGCATCTGTCTTAGTCAAGCAAGATACAGACTGCAGGAGCATGCAAGTAAAAAAAAAAAAAAAAAAAGTCTCTGTGTCCTGCTAGAACTTCGAGAGCCATTTGGCAACCCTCCACTGCCCTCTCAGAGAGAAAATGACCAGGGCTTTCATCGTGAAGGCACCATAATGCAACCCTGCATCACATGTAGCATCTGATCCGAGACAGAAAGATGAAGTGCTCGTGTCAGGACAAACTCTTTCATCCTCTGTAGTCTGTACAGTCTGATCTCCCCTTTGAGAGCCACCTAATGTTTTCACTAGGCCTAATCTGCCGCTCCAGTGCAGGGAAAATAACAACGTTATTACGTTAAGATGACTTTGCTGGGAGGCAGGAGGCGTACTTTCACTGGAGCATGCTCCTAAAGCTGTCAGGAACATGGTGTAATATACGGGAATCCGCTTCTACTGGAGATTTTACCATGTGCACACAATAGAGTTTTTCGCCCTCTTAAAGGCCCATTTTGGCTAAAACAGTGGGAAGTTGTTTCTAAAGTGGAGCCCTAATGGACAGACTCAGAGATTTATACCAGTGCCCTACCATAAATCCAATGCGATGCCCAGCAGAGATTTTGTGCACATGGTTCTGAACACAGTGCTGCTTTAGTTCAGCCTACGGGCCAATAGGCTCTCAGTATAATAACCTAAAACAAGCAGACAGGAAAGAAAACACTGGACCTATGATGTTGACGTTCAACAGTGCCGAGCAGAATATGGTTATTGTGACCTGAAATGCGATGGGCTAAAAGAACATTTTATAGCTGGGCAGCGGAGTCTGAGAGACCTTTGTATTGGCATCCCGACCACAGGAATTCAGAAGGGAAAACTTTTGCTCGTTCGACAGCATCATCATTCATTGCCATTTATCCTCTGAAGTGCATCATTGATTCAACTTACCTTTACCTTGTACACTAACCCTAACCCTAACATTAGCGTTAGAAATCGCCGGGAAGACTAAGACACTGCATATCTGTATGGATGAGTGTCAAGCCCTGATACCAGCATCAAATCATGGTAGATCACTTTTCAGCGAGAAGAAAGAATGAATCTGCACCAGTTCTACAAATCTACCCTGAACTAGCACACACTCACATTTTGTGTGGTCATGTTGTTAGCAGTGTACTTCTTCTTTGGGGGCGGGGAGTAGATTTGAAAAAAATCTACTAGTTTGATTAGAATTGAGGTCTGATTTTTTTGTAAAAAAACAAACAAACAAACAAAAAAACTAAGCACACGATCAGAATTGGAATCAGAATTGGTGAAAAAGAAAGGTGGAATCGACCCAGCTCTCATTCTACGGACATGCTTAAAAACACACCAATGTAAAAACTCCAACTCCAACATCCATTAACCCCTAGAAGTATTACAGACAATACTATCACTGTTTTACATTCAATTTATGTTACATGATTTATAGTATTTATTTAATTAGTTACATAATTAGCACCAATGCTTTACGTTCACAATCTATTCACATTCGTTTCATCAGGTTTTAGTTTCTGTTTGGTTGTCAAGGAAAATGGAGAAAAAAAACATTACATTACTTTACATTCATTTGGCAGACACATTTGTCCAAAGTGCCAAACTACACACAAAAATATCACATTCAAACACTAACAAAACAATCGCTTATGGACAAAATGAGGCACTGGAAGTTAAAAATCCACCATTTCCACAATATTTCTCCTCATGTTTAATGAGCAATGAGTGAAAAGCAATTCAATGAAATACAAGACCACTGTGGGGGGCCAGTGATCGTTAATGCAGACCCATGAGCTCTTACCTAGTCGCACATAGAGCACGCCGGTGGCAGAGATGACTTTGAAAGCGCTGGAGGCGACACACTGGTAGTAGCCCGTGTCTGTGGTGTCCAGATCCTGGATGCGGAGTTTAGAGCCGAACTCTGTTTTGCGGATGGAGATGCGGCCCTGCTCCTGCACCACGGGGGCGTCGTTCTTCAGCCAGCGGATGGTGGGCCGCGGGTGACCTTCTACCTTACAATGAAGCGTTGCCGTCTGGCCCTGCATGACAGTCATGTTGCTCGGCGGCTCCACAAACTTCAGGTAGTTGCCTGAGGATGAGGGTAAAAAGAGCATAGATCAAGACCCTGAATGTCAATGCAGGCTTTAAGAGCCACACACACACGCACACACATCCCATGACAAGCCTAAACGTTTCTAATATTAGACGATCCTGTAGGCACCACACAGAGCATGACTGTGTTTAAGGGGTGAAAATCCGACTTTAGTCAAGTTACATGTTCTCCTGATTTTCTGCGTGAAAATAGGTTAAAAACATCTACGCGATATGCATGCCATATTCTAATCACACTATGAATTTCCACGCACTTAATTTATTGGGCAACAAAAAATATACATAAAACAAAAAATGTGCCTTTACTGTTGTGTCTGAAACATTTGATCTTTCATGTTTCATTCCAGATTTACTTTGGGTGTAAAAGACCACAAAAAAAAAATCAATAAATGTATCATAATTTAACCTGCTAGAATCGATGCACCCCTAATTAATGAACTTATAACATCTGTGAATTCTGTTTGCAAGTCTGTGTTTCTCCCCTCTCTCTCTTTCAAATGTTATTAATGCCTAAATGTCTCAGATTGAGCAGTCAGTCAGAAGTCAGTGGCCACAGTGCTGACCCTGTTTTTGTGGGTCTGATTGCTCACAAACGTCTGAACGCAGAAAGAGCCTGATCTGTTACATCTGGATCACGTAACTGCAGTTTTTTTTTGTTCTTCAGTCTCTGAAACAAACACTTTCCTATGAGCAGCCTCAGCCTGATGGCTGCAGGGTGAACGAGGAGCATCAGAGAAGGTTCTGTTGGTTTTGGCAGACCTACAGTACTGTTTTTTTATAGATCTCTCAGAGGTCGTGCTCATTGTTAGAGCTCTCTGACAACTATGACAAACAAGGAATGGACAAAACGGATGACCTGCGGGAAGAGAATGGCCACAGTAACTTGACTCAGAGCCTTTTGTGTTTTCTGTAAAACACCATAGCAATTACTCTTTTAGGAAAGAGTGTCACTGGTCATTAATCAAGAAACACATGGATGAAGGGAGTGGGTTCAGTAAATTCAAAAGAAATTCAGTAAAAGCTCCCTTTACAGGGAGATTGCAAGTTTAATCGTTGGGGATGCCATAGTCATCCATAGCTGAGAGCCCAAAAGAGGACAACTGTGAAAGTGTAAGTGTAAAGTGTCCATTTGTCATATAAGAACAAACAGCAGCACATTGTGAAGAGCTCAAAATTGTTCTCTGCATTTAACTGATGCATCAGGTGAAGCAACGGGCAGCCAGGAACACAGAGCCTGGAGAGCAGTGTGTGGGGACAGTACCTTGCTCAAGGGCACCTCAGTGGCAGCACTAGCAGTTCTGGGATACAAACCCACAACCTTCTGATCGCAACTCCCTAACCACTAGGCCAGCAGCTGCCCCCGACTTTGCAAATGATGTAGGATGCCCGTAATGCTGCATGTAATATACCGTGATCACTTAAATCAGACAATCCATCAAGTAAGAAACAATATAATCGCAAATTTCATCTGAGACTTACTGTCCGAGACCACAGGGTCTGTAGCTGCTTAGCTTGACGCCTTTATGAGAGGCTGTTCAGGCGGACATCAAACTTCACATCAGATTTGAGTGATTTCTTTTACATCTGAAACCTGATACCGTAGTTTGAGAAGGGCCAAAAAGTCCACCAAAACAGAGTCAGTGTTTTGTATAGGCATCAATTCTGCCTGCTACAGCCGCACACAGTGCTGTTTAACCAGTGCAGTTCAACAGTCAAGCTGCTAGAACAACCTAATCAACGTTAGGGCAGTAAATGTGGTATTACTGAAGGATATTGCAGCACGTGTTTTACTAGGCAGAGGCCTAGCACAACTTTTTTGCTGACCCATTACGTAAAGTGTATGAAATCTGTTTTCGCACTTCACATAAAAAAAAGAGAGAGAAGCTGTGGTTGTACAGTCAAAGCTTTAGCATTCAGGAGATTCTTGAGCCAGTGCCGGTCACAGCTTTCTCCTACTGCTCACAGAAGAGTGAGAGATGACACATTAGTGCAGAGCTGAGGAATGCTACATGTGAGAGGGAGGGAAAGAGACAGAGAAAAAGAGAGGCAGACAGAGAGAGAGAGAAAAAGGGAGAGAGAGAGACAGACAGACAGGCAGAGAGAGAGAGAGAGAGATAGAGAGAGAGAGACAGACAGACAGGCAGAGAGAGAGAGAGAGAGAGAGACAGACAGACAGGCAGAGAGAGAGAGAGAGAGAGAGAGACAGACAGAGAGACAAACAGAGACAGAAAAAGAGAGAGATAGAGAGACAGAGCCACAGAGAGAGAGAGGGGGGGGAGAATGAGAGTGAAAATGAAATAGTGAGAGGGAGGAAAAAGGAAAAAGACAGGAAGAATTAGAAAAAAAAGAGAGAAAAAGAGTGAGAGACAGAGAGTGACAGAAATATTGAGAGAGAAAGTGAGCATTTGTTAGAGAGTGAGCAAGAGAGATTGAGACCAAGAGATGGATGGATGACAAGCTCTGGTCAGTCTCAGTGTGTGAAAGGTGTGACCTCAGAGCGTGTGAGGAGCCAGACAAAGCTCAAATAAACACACTCTCAGACCTGAGCGCCAGAGCTCCGGCTTATCACCCAGACACGAGGCCCACTCTGCCACTCAGAGCCTTTCCCACCAGCCCCCAGCCCAGTGCAGTGCAAACTGACCTCATGTCTGTCCACCCTGCGGCTGGCCTTACCCACAAGGCAAAGCATGAGGCTGACAAAAACAATAACCATAAATGGTAGTCTTCTTGCCAGGGCTGCACAATATATATGTATATCATATGTTAATGTTTACAGTGACATTTACTTTTGAAATACTAAATCACTTCAAGCTACAGCATAAAAATGAACTAATCACAGTTTTTGTCCTGTGAGTTGTGAGCACCTTGACCAATCACTGTTCTAGAGAAGTGTTTCTGTGGGAGCTGTGATGAACACATGCATTCATGGAATCCAGAAGAGGTCAAAATGAAACAGTCCAATCTATTGGTTAAACTGTTGTACATTATCCAGCCCAAAGCCAGTATTTTTCCAAACTGTGCAGCTTCACCTCAAATTTACTAGTCAAGCTTCAACCGCTTAAAAAGGTCTAAAACCTACTGCTTCAGTCCATTTCAGTTCTAATGAAAGCGGATGCTCTTTACACCGCTGCCAGTCACACTTTCGACAAAGGAAGTGGAACCCAGGCTCAATGTGCTTAAATCCTTTAATGGCTGTGTTTACCTGAGTTCCACAAAGGATAAGGAGGGAGGGGAAAATATCACTAATGTCTTGATAACAGGGGAGTGTTGAGAGGGTGTGCATCATTTTAACTCAGAGGATCCACATCTTAGGACAAAGAATAGAAAAGTGAGAGAGAGGGAGGGAGAGGGAATAAAGCGAGTGAAAAACAAAATAAGAGAGAGAGACAGACAAAGAGATAGAGACAGAGAAGGAGAGAAAGAGACAGACAGAAGAAAGGAAGGAAAGCAAGAAAAAAAAAGTAAAAGAGAATCAGACGGTAGGAAAGAGAGAAAAGCAGCAATAAAGCAAAATAGAGCAATATATATTAGAGAGAGAACGAGAGTAAGCGGTAGAGAAAGAGAGAAAGAGACAAAGTGAAGGAAGGAAGGAAAGCAAGAAAGAAACAAAGCGAGAAAGAAACAGAAGGTAGGAAAGAAAGAAAGAAAGCAGTAAAACAAAACCGACAGATATAGAGAGGGAGAGAGAGAACAGAGAGCATGAATACGAGAATAAGAGTAAAAGAGAAAAAGAAAAAGGGGAAAGGACAAGGAAGAGAATAAGTGAGTGTGAGAGCAAGACAGCAAGCAAGAGACGATAAAGCTAGCGAAACAGGGCAAGAGAGATAAAGAGAGAGAGAGAGTGAGAAAGAGATACATGGCGGGTTGCGGGCAGGTTCTTACAGGTTACATCTCTCTTCAGTGTGGCTGAGAGATGGCACGCTCAGTTAGAAACAAGATGAGCTGCTTTGATGAGGCCCACAGCTCTCTCTCTCTCACACACACACAAACACACACACGCTCACTTCCACGGCAGTAAACAGCGAGCTGTAGTGCACACACTTCTGATACAAGACAGGCGGCACAAGACCACCTGTGGGCAACGGCAGGCTAGCATTAGCATGCTAAGACACGCTGCAGGCGTTTAGACAAGAGGTAGAAAACTGGTGCAACACTGGCCCATTGTTTCACAAGCACTGAGAGCAGCGTCCCATCAAACCGAGCACCCTGATCATACACAGTTTGCCGCAGAGAGGGGCATCAACAGGGCAGCGAGCGCTGCAGACTGGGACAAACTGTACTTGGCAAACAGGCACAACTGGCTATCACCTGCTGCCAAGCTATAACTCAAGAGCAGAGCAAAGCAAAGCAAAAAGAAACGTTCACAGTTAGCGAGCCAAGAGATATTCCAAATAATGCAATTGCTTTGATGTTTTCCTCCCTTGAGGGCCACAGAGTTGTTGGCGGACTCAAATGCTGATCGGAACGAACACAGATAAACAGAGCCATAAGAATAAGCCTGGGGTCATCTTCTCTAGAGTCTTCAGGAGTTCAAACTTGAGGTCTCTGAAATCTATGGTCTTGTTTTTATTTCAGTTATATTTTGTGTAATAAGCATTCAAATAGCATTCAAAACACATGCGTCTGGTTATTTATGGTCATTCAGTGTGAATAATGCTGACTTCCCATGGTCTATTTAAGAGCACACTACGCTTTTAACAGTTTCCTGGGTGATATTTCACAATGCAAGATTTCTCGGTTAGACAAATAAGCTAACCCCAAAGGTGAAACTCCAATAGCTAAGAAAATCCTGACTTTGGCTTTTTAATCTATCTGGCTAAACTTATCAATCCTTGTAAAAAAAAAATAATAAAATCAGTGTAAAAAAATCCTACTCATGATATTAACCTGTGAAGCTGCGCAGAACTATCCATATTAGTTACACACAGTTAAATGCATGTGTGAAACATTTTATCTATCATCAAATGCTGGCCTCCTGTCATACATTAATAAATATTTTGGATCTTAATTATTCTTTCAAACAATTAATGTATGACAGCAAGCTAGTTTTAATGTTCAAGAGTCAGAAGAGTCAAAGAGTCTCTTCTCCTTTGACCAGGGCAGAGGACAAGCACTGAGGTGCTGCATGATATGTACCCTTAAAAGGTACCATGAAGAGATCATCTTGGCACAAGCTAAATTGTGTTGGAGGCACTTAAGTGGACCATTCTTGACCAAGCAGTTCTGTAGTACTCCCCTGTAGCTGATGTCCCCTGTTATGGTAAAAATACAGCAGGGCCTATTATGCATCACTGCTGTTCTGGGATCTGGGCTCATCTGTAAGATCATCTAAAATAAATAATTGAGAAACACAGACCTAGATGAGCACTCCTGATCTCGCTGAATACGGCCCCTAGTTGCAATGGAAATGCTATGTGTGTTGGGTCAACATTCTTAGGTCCCAGGCCAGACCAGACCTGTTTACCGCCTTTATAAAAGCCTGAAGAGAAAGCGCTGGCACACCCAAAAGCATGAGGTGAAAGATTTAACACACTTAAACTGCACCCTTTAATTCAACGCCGCACATTCATCACCACCAGTGAATGAAATCAATCATTTTTATATAGAAATTGCCATTTTTAAAGGCTCATTAAGTATTAATAAGTTTATTAATATAGTCTATATTTTCACATTGTTCACAGTGTGAACTAGCTAAACACAACATCTTAGGAACTGCCTATAGATGGTGTTTGGTTGCTTCTGGTCTTACCCACCTGGCAGTCAAGCCTCAAGTCCTAGAAGTGGACATTCTGGTGTCCAGGGCCTTAAATTATGTACAAATATTTTAAAAACGCAGTCATACGACTGACCTGAAAAGGCAGAGACATTCCCAAAGCCATTCAGGCATAATTTACAGTAGTTATAAGACCAAACTGGCTTGATATAGCATTAATCCATTCTATTAGACACAATATTTATGAATTACGGTAAAATAAATTTAAAATGCTGACATTGTAGCATATCAGCAATCATTTTTGAGCTATTCTGGTGTATAATATATTAAATTACAGATTTAATATAAACATCTTTCCAGTGCTTTTTAAGCAATTATCTGCTGGCACAGACAAGATCTGAATTTCATCCCTAGATGGCTTTTCTGACTACAGGGATTTTGTCTGTACTTCCAGGAAAACTGCGTGCATGAAAAACTAATGTAATGGCAGAATGTCAGCAAAAATTCTTATTTAAATATTATTTTCTTTCTATCATGGCGTTTTTCCTAGTGCTTTCGTAGTGTTAAATGAAGTGCTGCTTTTAATGAACTTTTCATTTAAAAAAAAATGCCATGATGTCATATGTCTCCACTATTGCCCACCCTGAGTACTGAATAAGAAGTCTTAACATCAGAAGAACTCATTAGTAAGCCTGGAGTTTAAGGGGTGAAACTGATAATAGGCAGCAACTCTGTGAGGCTGCATATTTGGGCTCTACATAGTCAAAGGCTTTCATCATTCAGTTTTATGATTCATTTGAAGAATGCCAGTAGAGACACATTTAGCTTCACTTTCACCTCGGTCGCTCCGCTGCAAATTACAGTCAACTGAATCAGCACAGGAATGCTTGCGGATCTGCACCAGAGGCCGCTGACTGCACCAGAGGCTGCTTAAAATGGCTGTGCTGCAGTGGCTTGAGACCGCCTCAGACCTGACGCAATGGAAACTCTGCAAACGGTGCCCATCACCACAGAGCAGCGCTCACCGATGATGTCACCACCTCCATGCTTAATTAAAGCTTCCAAGTCAGCCATTTGGAACAGATTCCATTTCTGCCGGGTCTTTCTCATGGTTCTCTTTGCTTTACACGTTTGCCACACACTCTCCCTCAAATGCCTCTCTCTTTAAGCGTTTTATCATTCAGGTCACTCTAATTCAGGTCTTTGTCCAGGATCTAGCACCCAAGCCTTACCCAATCAGATTTCTTAAAGTGGTCATCATGGGAACCAGCACCATTTTCATTAATATGCACAATGTACGTTGTATACTGATCACTAAGGGGTATTTCATATCCAGCATTTCACATTTTGGGACATGAAGATATTAAGTTATTATTAATAAATTAATAAAAAATATATATTATTTAAGCCCGGTGAAAGTTTGCAATAACAGAATATCACAATAATTTTACATATTTATCTGCAAAAAATGTTTTTTTTATGATTGAAAACATTGATTCTAAGGCTGTTCCTGAACTTTTGAAGGGTGCTTTGCCAACCCACAGTGCTGAAGTTATGGCAGTAGATCTGAAATGCATCTGAAGTGCACTCGCACAAACACATTCCTTCGCGTCCAACAAAACGCAAACATGCATGAAAAATACATTTGTATAGATAACTTACGAACGTTTCCGTCCCTCAGGGCCCTGAAACGAAATACATTTCCAGCTGTTAAGCCCGGCACTCCTGAAACAGGGCCTGATTTAGGAACCCGCAGGGTATTTATCCATCATCAATACTGGTCAAAAGCCAAACTACCTGGACTAGGTCAGATCTCCAGCACTGGGGTGTCGGGTATCAGGGCCAGAAAGGCTGATTGATTCTGTGCGTTCGAGGGAAATAAATCACTTGACGCTGCTGCCTCTTTGAGCATATGCCACCTCCTTCCACAGGGCCAACACACACTCAGCTGTGTAAATGGCCTTGCAAAATGTGTAATGAAAATGAGCAGGGCGGCCAAAACCATCACGCAAATACATTTAACGACTATAAAGACACGACTGGGTGCCAATGAATCAGACGTACAGAACGTAGAGCGATGACAGAGGCACACTTACACACTAAAGCAACAAAGCTCAGACGTTATACAGCACAAGACAGAGTGTTCGATTATTATTACTGTGTGTAAAAATGCCAATAATTTCTAATTTATACAGACACCAGAGCACCAACCCTGCCTTCAAGGACTCCAACTCAAACAATCCAGGAACAACCTAGAGCCATGCTAACCCTCAAATAATAGGCCTTATTTTAACATTATTTTAAAGCAAAAAATTACACAAATTTTCCTTCCCCCCCCAATCAGCTACATGCTTATTGTCCAAAGGCCAGTTATTTTAAGAGTTTATGAATCGACAAGGCTTACCTTTCAAGGCAGGTTCCTAAGATTGCTTTATTAAATTTGCATTGGAGCTATAAAGCTAACGTAGCTAACAAGTGACGGATGCTTCTAGGGATTAATTAGCATGGTGCAAACTTTATGCTGGTCACCCAATCGACCTTCCTGAGAAGTCTGCAACACGTGCTAACGAATTTCTCCAGATGTGCCTGATTAAAGTTATGTAAGGGGAATGAAGCTCCAGGTTAAATGCGGGTTAGAGTTAAAAATGACAGAAAATTAGATCTCCAGGAGGAGGGTCGGTGACCACTGGTCTAAATCATCCCACACTTGTCTCAAGCTGTGTGGAGTTAAGAAATAAAAAAAAAAAAGATAGGATGACATAGTACTACAAAAATGAACGTCCTGACAGACAGAATTCTGACTCCATAATAGCTGCTTCTATTGTCAGCGACGCAGTGCACATTTATTAGATAACAGTATGTCATATAGTGTTAGATATCCCATATTATTCATTACTTATCATCTCAATGGGGACTACAATAAGTGCATTAGGGTATAGTTATGCAGTTTTTAAGATATAAACTAGTGATAATATGCTTCCTTTGTTGTTAACGAGATCAGACCCATAGGTCCAGTGCAATTTGTTTTAGAAGAACAGATCAGAACCCTCCCCCTCAACTTTAGCGCCAGACCCAATTTCATCCCCTGGCCAAGACAAAGAAGTCTAAATGGCGCAACATTGCATTTGTCCTGCTCTACTGTTAAATGGGTCTAGCAGGAGGAAGTGGTGCATTTTCCCCACTTTGTGATTAATGAGCACTAAAGTCTCGCATATGTACACTCCCACCACATGGCAACATTAAGCCATATCTAAAGATTCACAAAGGCTTCCTATACAGTTTGAAGTGTGTGTGATGAACCAGAACATCTTAACATCCACAAAGTCATTATTTCCCTTTGGTCGGTGGAAGTGTGGGTCTGAGGGGCTGCTAGTCGTCAGTGCTGTCAAGGACGTTTGAACTGGGTGGGGGATGGAGGGGGGCCATGTTTCACCTCAAGGTTTAGTTTTGTGATATGTGTAGAAAGGAGCCAAGAAGAGAAGGGAGGAACAGCCTATCTGAGCTGATGCGTTATTCAAAGTTAATCACTTCTGTGGGTTCTAATTGCCAAGAACCACCTAAACCTGTACAAGAGGTCTGGAACTGACCTGATGGCAGGGGTGGTGCTACAACAGTATGCATCAGTGTGTCCTCATTACCCCTCCGTTTGGCTATAGGAATGTGTGGGTTGATTTCAGGACTGTATGACTGTACCTTCAGCTGTTGGCAGGACTCCACTCTGGGCCTCAGCCAATGGCTCGATCTCCCCAGACTCGGACAGGTTCACGTCGGCCACTGCGGAAAACAGACACAACTTAGATCTGCAAGGATGCACTTTTGAGTTATAGGGGAGTGTTGAGAGGTTAAAAAAAACTTCACGAGCAATTAATCTTTAACCGGCGCTCAATGTTCAGGCAGTTTAAATTTGATAAGACGGAAAAGATCCTACTCCTCTACTGAGTCTTTTTAACAGCAGACAGACACGGACAATGATCCTCATTCAAGAAGAAATAACAAGAACCGTCCGTTCCCAGTATTAAAGAGGAATCCCTGGACATCAGGCCTACGACACAGGAAGGGCCTTTCATGCATGTTTAAAAGTAACTTATTGAAATAAATGTAGACACTAGACACACTATAAGCATTAAACAAACACTGAAACAGGTCTTTTAGCTCCAGGAGGCTGGTTTGAGAAGGACATTCCTCACAGAACCCTGTGATGAAACCTGAATGATGAGGCTGTCCTTGTTCCAGGCTGGAACAGGAAGGCTCATAATGGCTCATCTGGATACATAAAGGTTAAATAAAAATGAGCCTACGAGGAAAACAATTACCTACAATACAGACACTAAGCATAGAATTTGCCAAGCGTGACATTAATGAGAAAGGGCATTGCCAAAGGTGGGGCTTTAGAAACAGATGAGCTCATGAAGGTAACACTGCCCAAAGCAATGACCCAGCACACACACACACACACACACACACACACACACACACACACACACACACACACACACACACACACACACAC